>JAHWXV010806991.1:0-10385 GCA_024586415.1 Phrixothrix hirtus
AATAATAATTTGTGAAAAATATGCATTTCATTATAAAATTTACAAAATATGCAAAAAATGCATATATATGCACTTTGCATATATTGCGCCCCCTAATTATAAATAAAGTCATTCTGGAGGACCAAAAATACCTCGATTTTAACTTTTGAATCGAAGACTTTAACTACGGTATCGTAATGTGGTATGGATAGTTTATCAACCTTTGAATTTAAATGTACAGCTTTGGTCGAAGACCTTGTTTGTATTTCGAATCTTGTAAAAATGGCTGCCTCCGTCGAAGACGATTCATTGCTAGGGCATCAGACGCCCTCGTCAAAAGCATTCTTAACCTTTTGGTTCTTTCGCTGCCTGAGTCTCCAATAATCAGGGTGCTATGATACCGTTCACTATCGTAAACCACATGCAGGGACACGAATCGTTTCGAGCGCGCTTTGTATTAAGTTTTCATTGCCCGTTCGGCGACAACTTATATCAATACTGCGTCGTAGCCGCAAGACTCTTGTTATCAGGATTACTATGCCGTTCTAATCATTCGCGCGGTAATATATGAAATATTTGACGCACCTCGATAACCGTACATTTTCTAAAAGCATTCCAGTCTCCTTTATGATATCTAGAATTAATTACTGGTTAGATCACACCTCATTACGAGATGCACTAAGTAATGCTAAATACAATAAATGCAGTTCATGTCTTCCTTGCGTGATTCAATACAAATATCAATTTGTTTATGACATGCGTATTGCCTACCGTATTATAAAATCAAATATGCTTATTAAAGTTCGCATTGTAGAAATTGAATTCTTTAGTTGATGCAATCGTCCTTGTTTATTTCTAAATAGTTTCTGGGTAATTGTTCCGTTCTATTATTATTTTGTACATATTCATTTATTTTAAAATTAGTCCTGTAAATAGTCACGTTATTAATTATTAAAATAATAAATGATTTCCAAAGGTTTATTGCCTTGTCAGTTACAAATATAATTCGTTTTCGTATAAATAATAGTTCTACGTTTAGCCGAATCTTGTTAAGCCACTGATGCACGCACCCACACGACGATCTACCCCGGACAAGTACAAATAGGATGTAAATTATTTATTACATCCTATAAACGTAATTAAATAAACCATAACGTCACACAGTGACACTAATGTTAAATTAATACTGGAACAATTGATAAATATAAACCGAAACAATTAGTATCTCAAAATTCTTATATTTTTTGGTAAACAAAAAAATAGTGAGCCCGTTACAGTCTAGACGACTTCTTGTCCGTGAGGATCCAAGTGAACTAAATATTCTACAAATTTATGATGATATGACAACTTCTATAAAATGATTTTAAAAACGTTGTTTAAATTATTTGAAAATATTTCTTTATACGAACATACTTACTGTTTATTAATTTTGTGTGCCCAGGATTTACCTTCAGGTTTTCTACTACGCGATATACGAGACATTCTGGTCTATTCTACATAAGTTTAGAGATTTTTTAACTTTAATAATTCTATATCTGTCGCAATGCATCCCTTAGCACGCACTGTATTTTTATTTGATCTTTAGTCCACTGTTATGAACCTGGTGATAACTATTTTCTTTAAAATCATTTTAGATGTTCCACTGCAACTACGACCTCGATGGCAGAAACTACATACTCACTTCCTAGGCTACGCTATCACTAGATCTAGCCTATGCGTGCATTACATTCGTGGAAATATCTTAATATCAAAAGCGGACACTGAATGTTGTTCTATAAACGAAAATTTAGCATTAAGACACAATTCCTATGGTTAAAGTACTATGTTTAGAAATTATAATGTGACTAAAAATCATACTAAGCTTTTTTCACTAAAGCCCTTTTATCTCGAGGACGCTTAGGTTATTTTACATCTACCTATTTTCTATTACTTAACTAGAATCAGGAACCGTTGGAAAGGCAAAGTTTAATCGTGGAATACTTTCCACGCGTTGTAAAGATATAACAAATGCAACAAATACATAATCTCTTTATACTGTTAAAAATGAGATTTAATTAGTTTCGACAAGATTTGCAGAAAACTTTTTAAATTTATCCTCTGAAGTAAACTTGAAAATTGCGACTACATTAAAAATATTTTTACTTATATGTATCGGATGGTCTAAAAGATGACAACAATGCAAAGATTTTATATTTGTCATGCTGTTGGATTAACTTGAACATGTTCTAACTTATATGTAATGACATCGTTGCTTGCCCGTGCATGCTTCATGAAACAGTGGTGACATATGTAAGAAGCATGCTCTAATGAAACTTAGTTTTCGAATATATGTAGGATATTTTAGGACTTTCAGTTGAAATTATTCTAAATCGAAGAGTAACAAGTGTATACGTGTAACTTTCTTGTTAAACCACAGTTTATATCGAAATAAAATACTCACTCTAAAACGGTGGTTCTTAAACTTTCTTCGATCACCGACATCCTTGGTTGTCTCTGTTCTGTATATAGAAGGGCTCTCGCCAAGCTTTCTCTTGGCCCACAAATATAAATCGAGCTAAACAACCGAAATAAATATTATGCGCCCCTTTGAATAATTCAAACGCACCCCAGAGGGCGATATCTCCCACTTTGAGAAGCACTGCTCCAAACCATAAATGATCGCAACATGTTGAAACCTGAGAGGAAAAGGGAAAACAGAGGGAAATTTTCTATTGATAAGTGAATTTTTTCTAATAATTTTCTTCTAGAAATGGTTAACCTAGATTAATAATTTGTGGTATATGCAATAATGCCGGTCAAATGCAATTAATTATAACGCTTTATATTGAAAATGTAAAGGTTAAAAGGCAATTAAGCACTAATTGTTTTATATAATTATTCTAATGAATTTACTTTATTTAATGTTTGTGATCAATCCGCTTTTACAATTGTTAATATAAAATCTGTGTTATATGCACCGTTTAGGTAATCTAAAAGCAATCTTTATAAAAATTCAGTATTGGGAGGTGGGCGTGCATTATTATTACATAATCATTTTGGGCTTCCAAATCGCCGTTTTATTACTAATGTTCGTACATCAAAGTATAAATAGTATAACAAACATTTTCAGTATGTTGTAACAATCTACGGTAAAACCTTCTGCGCAAACAGTTTTCAACATAATTTGTGTTATTTCATAACGTTCACCTTTACAACTTGTCACTTTGTACAAGCTTATTTTGCTGTACAATCGTGATACACCTGTATTCTTATTTAATTTTTATGGTACGAAGCAATCTCTCGTAGCATACACCTTGAATACAGAGCCGTAATTAAAATAATTATATATGTATATATTATTATTGAATTAAAATTATTCCGTAATATCTCTAGTCAAGTTAAAATCGGCATAGATAATTATTATATGCATTTTAAATTTTGAAAATCTATTTGCGTATTTTATTTAATGCGATCTATTGTAAATTTATGAATTTTTTACAACATGGCTTAAATAAGTTGTTAGTTTATAATATGATTTGGCAGATATTATTTTAACAAACACGAGCGAAAATTTTTTTAAATTACAAATATAAGTATCTGCCTGAGTACGTCGCTTATACTTTAATATATATCGTGGGTGTGGACTGGTGCGCCACTTGCTAGCCATCATTAGGCAGAGCGATAGTGAATTTGCCTGGGGTCTTGTACGCATTACTAACGTTCAACTTTGTGTTAAGGCATTGTCTTTCATTTCTTCTTATATCCTACATCATTGTCAGTAATATCAGAATACTTTGTTGTTAAAAAAATAAACAATACGTATCATGTACGCTACGGTTATTATGGGCCATAAAAGTATAATGTCCTGTAGTAATTCTAAAATAATTTTATTCGTGCGTTAAAAGTATTTCATATATCCTTATTTTAAAATTGAAATATACCTATAATCTACATTGCAAAGATATCAACTTACTTCAGTAAGGATACAAATTATATCCGTATACTCAACAACTTCTAACAATCATGAAGCCGCTAAACATTTATCGTACTCATTAAATTATAATAATTATTTTTATCAATACAACTGATACATTGTTTTTATATTAAAACTTTAAAATAAAGCAATTCTGGATTAATATATTGGGGGGCCTGAAGTGGGAAAAAATGTGCAGGTCCCCCTGTTTTGAAAATCATAGTTACGAATTAGAACGTTAAATTTACAATCTCAAAAAATGTTAAAAGATATTAATTAAAGCAACAGATAAACTGTTTACAAAACAAATTTGTTATATTATTGCAACTACCATGGTTTGTTACAATAATACCTGTTATTTCAACCAATACGAATTTTTAAATTTGATAACAATAGATTTTCAACTTTTAAATGACTATTTTACTATGGTTAGATTAAATGTACAGTGTACAATTAAATGAAATGCCAAGAAATGTTTAATTTAATCTCTTTATCGTTGAATATTAGGCTTGAGCAACGTTAGATTAATAATAAAAGATTTGATAATTGAAACTACAAGTAATATCTTTTTTCAGAAGTTTAAGAAATTGTTTGCATATCAGTATATGTAATTCCATTAAATAAAAATGTTCGATTGACATTTATTAAATGTAAAAGTTACTTACAACAAAATAATAGGTAATTGGTATTCTGATTTACCGACCACAATTATGTTAAAATGGTCAATGTATAGCTATTAATTTATATTACTTAAAGTAAAAATGAAAATGATTGAACTCAGCACTAAAGGTATTATAGGTTTTACTTATAATAAACTTCATTATTTACATATTATTTACAGATAATTTTTATATTTTAAATATGAATCCCATGCGTAAAAACTAAAAAGGATGTATAACCTCAATTAGAAAACCATTAGTTTAATCAACATGGATTATAAACTCAACCAAACAAGCCATCATTAAAAAATAAAACTTTTAAAGAAGAATAAATTATTTTTTTGACGTAAGTAAATAACTATTACAATTATATAATATTTAAGAAGAATTGTTTTAGGTATAAAATGACAACACGAAACCTCACGCTAAAAAACGTTGGAATTAAGGGCATATACCAATGCCTAAATTATTTACAACTCTAAGGGCCAGTACTTTCAACTCCGGTTAAATGTAATCCTCGGTTAATATCCATAATAACCATTGTTAGCACAATAGTAACCAAGGCAAATAACTGATGATTAAATTTAACGGGAAATGAAAGTACCGGCCCTAAATTAACAATAATAAGAATAAAATCACTGGTATCTAGTTCTGAAGTAAATACGTCTATTACATATAACATATACAAAGGCAAGTAAATAAATGCATGCTCACAGTGAATGATCATCATACAGGCCCAGAGTAGCCTACTTATTTACAAACACATTTCTTTGAGTATATTTACATGAATGATTACTACCGTAGCTATCACTACCAATATACTAATTTTGGTATACTCTAATTTTTTCGTTAGTCCGTATGACACTTTGATAAATTAACGTCAAATTTGTCAAAAAATTTAAACAACACCAATCACATCACACGAAATTATCATTCTGCAATGATTGGCTCTATTTAAAATGTCTGACAAATTTGACGTAAAACTTAACCATAACTATTGAATTGACCTTACAATATTGGTAATATAACTACTAGTAAGTTTGCATGTAAATATACTTGATGCGTTTTAGTGACAGTTATAAGTCTAGACATTATGTTTACATTCCTACTATGTACTGATCATTTGTTTACGTATGCCTACAAAATGAAAACAAATTATAGATGTAGGATGTGGCCATGTATTTGTATATTAAAATTTCTATTTAAAACAAATACGTGGTTTTATTGTTCCAAAATGCAACAATAAATTGATTCAATATATTCTCAGTTATTAATTTAAGAAAGTAAAAAAATTTTGGTTTAATACTTTGTGGTTATTTCTACAACATTAAAAAGTGTTGAAAAAATATCCTAAAGAAGTTAACTTAATTAACGTTCGTCGTTATTTAAACTAAGTTCAACTGTTAAAACAACATAAGCAGATAGTTCAATAAAATATAATTTAGTAGTTACATCAAATATTTTAACCCATTAATGGACGGCGTCCTTTGTAAGGGACTCTCATGTTTTAACATATATTCTTAGTGGTGGAATTAATTATGTCATGTGTAGATTACAGTAATTCCCTAGACATGTAGGAACACATCACTTCAGTTGCTAGTGAGAATTCTTGACTAGTGCACCTGTTATTTCAAAATGGATTCCTTATTTTATTCAACTAGAAATAGTGGGCAAATTTAAGTAATTATTCCAAAAACCATTAAAAGTTAATCAAAATACCTATTCAAATTTATTAGTATAACTCATGTTGAATACATATATGTTTAACAGATTTTCTAAATAATTTTTCAATATATACATAATATTCCGGTATATAAGTATAGTCCGTTATAAGGGACGTTGCTCATTTTATACATTTGATTTTAGACTAACTCTGGTTCAACTATTAGACTGCATGGATGAAGAGAATGACATTCCATAATCTGATATTGACGGAAATCTTACAGAAACTGATAGTGATGCTTCAGATGATGTATTTGATAACAGCGATCACGAATATGAAGTTGAAGATTTGATTCTATTCTCTGAATTACAAAAGAAAATGAAATTAAAAACAAATAGTTACCAAAAGTCATGTTGGGAGAAAGATCCATATGATCTTCCTAGTAATGATATGGCCACCACATGCAAACCAATAGACGTATCATCTGAACCATTGAATTTAACTAACTCAGTTGAATTTTTCAAGTTATTTTTTGATGAAAATTTGATACGTGTCATAGTAGGGAAGAGCAATAACTACGCCCTACCAGATAATTTTGATTAAACTCAACTTTTGAAGAATTCTATGTATTTCTAAGAGTAATATTATTATCAGGATATGGTAAATACCCAAACAGAAGACTGTATTGGTCACGTAAGGAGGACATTCCAAAGTAGTGTTAAAAAGTATGCAACTAAAGAAAAGGTAAGCAATTTTGAAGTATTTTCATGTGAATGACAATTCAAAACTTACTAAAGACGATAGGCTTTATAAAATAAGACCTATTGTTGACATTTTAAATATGAAATTTAGAAAACATGAAGGGTTTGATGAAAATCTTTCAGTTGATGAGAGTGTGGTGCCTTACTATGGTAAGCACTACGCAAAACAATTTATTCACGGGAAACCTATACGCTTTGGGTATAAAAATTAGGCACTTTGTTCCAGTTTGAAATAGATGCAAGAAAAAAGGCAGACAAAGAAAGGTTATTTGGTGTAAGCGGAGATGTAGTAATATCAATAATTAACAAAGCTAACATACCTTCCAATAGAGGTTACAAAATTTATATGGATAATTATTTTAGTGGATTGCCTCTATTCTCCTATTTAGCTGACAAAAGTATTGTGCTACCGGAATAATCGTTTAGAGCTGTGTCCAATTTCAACAAAAACTTTTGGAAAGAGATGCTTAGGGGAACCTATAAATTCTTTAGGAATCAACAGTCACTTTTGGTTCAGTGGAAAGATAATTAGGTCGTATCTGTTGTATTAAATTTTGACAGAAATGAAGTTACTGGAACTACTCGTTGGGATAGAATTACATGATCAAAAAAAAATTTACTTCAACCTAAAATGGTAGCCAATTATAATAAATATATGGGAAGGGTGGATAAGTTAGAAGCATTAGTGGTATATTACAGGTCTAGAATAAGGCAACAAAAATGGTATTGGCTACTTGTTGTATACTTATTGGATGTATCTGTTCTCAGTAGTTGGATATTGATGAAAAAATTAAAATCTAACCATCCAAACTGTGATTCTCTGTTGTCATGTCGAAGATTTATTAGCTTAACATTTTTCAAGACATATGGATTGAAACCACATCAAGGGCAAATATTATGTCCTAGATAGTGTACGCTACAATAATATTGGTCATATAATGGTTTATAATGAAACTGACAGAAGATGCCGGCAGTGTAATAAAAAAGTTAATTCATTTCTGAAAAATATAGCCTTGCATTCGAAGTTCTGTTTCAAATTTTACCATAGCCGTTAAGGATTTTCTTGTGATAAAGCACAAGTATATTGGTTATGTATTTTTGCCTTTGTAATAAATAAATTTATATTCTTATTCTATACTATTATTACTATCATTGTTAGATATTTCAATACGTAGTTACACCATATCAGTTTGTAAGCGCGTCTTAAGTTTTGACAAACAATAAATTATTTAGAGACACCCGGTATATAGAAATGTATGCATATTTTTGAACATATTTGGTAATATCTCGTCAAAATTTCAATGGTAATAACAATAAGATTAAATATTTAAAATTATTATTAATTCATTTTAAAATAACGGACTAATTCTTTCTTTGTTATAAAATAAAAATCAATTGGGATTTCATATAATACAAGTAACAAGGGTATTTTAAAGACTATTACCTCAGCAAAAGCGTAGATACGCAGTAACCTTCGAGACGCGAGTATTTCTAAAAATAGTTACTAACAATTCGCACTTTCTCCCTGCGTTGCGAAAGAAGTGCTTCTGGGTTAGTTGAAGCTAGAGATTAATAGAGTAAACAACGTTTTCTTGTTTGTGTAGCTGAGTACACGCGTGTTTTAAAGGGGCAGCGCCAAGGTTCAATTTACATTCCTGGAAAGAAGAGTTATCCAAGTTTAAGTTTCGTAAATAACTGAATTTTTGGGAAATTCGGCATATTGACACCCAAAGGTGGATTGTAATTGGGTCAATTATCTTCTTTACACGTTGGTTTCCTATACAAGGGATTAAGACCGAACTGTGCAGTTCAAGTGAGGTACGACATAATATAGAACCAGAGGCGGCACTGTTCCCTACTACTTTTGGAAGCTTCAGAGTCTTCAGACCATAAGTAAGTGATATTACTCTACTTTGACTATACCGTCACGTGTATGTTATAAACCCAGCTGGAGAAACTATTTCGATCAAGTTAAAAATAGAGATTTGATATCATTTTGTAAGTAGTATACCGAATTTTTAATAAGTTCAATTATTCAGTTAAGTAAAGACCACAATTTAAAGGCTGGGTTTATTGTTCAATTCAGTGTAAATATAAATATTAGAAATCCAGAGGTCTTTGAATTTACACACACATGCGCGCGCGCGCGCCGCACACGTACACACGCACCCACACGCGCACGCGCACACACATACACATTTTCCGATTACATCTTATTCATTATAGTGACATACCGAATTCAGATCTTATTATTTCATAGCAATAACGATCTCAGCATAAGCAACCATTCTTTTCTTTCAATGAATTACTAAGAATAAGTTAAGCATCCTAATTGTGAGTCTACGATTGACCTGATTGAAGTATATACCCAGTGGCATACGATTCACATAGTAAGTACTTCACCAAACGGTTTAGAAGTGGAGACGTATGGTACCCGCGACTACGACTTTCCCTTTATGTTACTGCTATAAGGACGTTCCTGAGCGCAGCCCAATTAGTTTGATAACTAACTTCGAACCTTCCATCACTACTATCTGCCGGCGCAACACCGTAAGTTCAGGAGATAACTCCATCTATGCCCTTTAGGATCGCAAAACGTATTTTTCCCGTTATGTTTTGACCGCCATGTGCAGCCTCCCTTAAAAGGGACGTTAAAAATCAAGAAAACGGCTCATAAGTAAAGAAAAATATATTTTCAACCATTAAATTAGAAATCGAATGTAATTTAGTACTTACATACACTGATATGTTAAAATACCATTTTAACCTTGAAAATTTAAAATTTTCAGTTAATTACTTTGACATTGCAAACACATTGTTTGTATTTAACACTCAAAAATGTTTAAATAAACCAGTTATTGGTTGTTTCAAGGATTTATTTTTCTCAATGTAAAGACGTTTTAAGTCATTTTTTTGGAAAAATGCACAAAAAAGACTATAAGAAACAATCCAGCGGCTGTAAGTATTTTTAACTTCATTATAATAATTAATAGCCAATGTAAACAATAGTAAATAAAACAAAATAGAAATATATTTGTTTCCTTTTAAGACGTTTCGCAATCTGTAAACATTGTTACTTATTTCATTCGCCATGGTTGTCATATTAAAGAAGAAAATTAAATTATTGTAATTAACGATCATTTAATTCGTTAGTGTGTTTTTGTCATTAGGCTAAGAAAATAACATTTGAAACTGATAGCTGAATCGTTGTACAGGGTGGCTCGTTTTCGTGGTAAATCACAGGTTTGAGTACGTTACAGCCACAATACAGGAAAATGGTGTACGCATTCCCGGGACAACTTTTTGAGATACATTCATTGGTGAAAACGGATTTTTGATAAATTAAGTGGTTTATGAGCTACGAGCCAAAA
>JAHWXV010807019.1:0-10146 GCA_024586415.1 Phrixothrix hirtus
TAGAAGAAAATGAATGCTGTTTTCATAATCAGAGTGCTCTAAATATTCAGAATCAGCTGTTCTTTTTGATGCAGCAAACAATTTTTTTCTTTTTGTCGGGTTGTGCTATTGATTAAATTATCTCTATCTATCTTTGTTATAGTTAAATTAACGTACAATGGTCGTCGTTTTTGAGATGCATTTATTTACATTTACATGTGTTCATATATTCAAAATTGTCAAGAGGTAATTTTCTTTCTACCCACTCGAATATGAATATAAATTATTACAACAGAACATTCAAAAATGAAAATGAATGGGTTTTATTTACTCTCTTGCCAAATACGTTTTAACAATAATGTCTAGAAAGATTATATTTTAACCAGGGAACACCAAAACTTTAAAATGGATTATGGATTCAGAAAATTATCTACAGCATAGATACAGAGTAATTTTGTAGTCCTGTTACCTAATCTTTAATGTCTGGTAATTTTTTTCTAAGACAGAGAAATTTTGTTTTGTGACACAAAGTTGGTAGCGCTACTCAACTGTACAGATCCGGTAGTGTGAGTTGATTCTCTCTGAATTGTGTAGAATTTTGTGCCGTTTTACGTAGTTTTACGAAAAAAATGTCGTTTACCCTAGAACAGCCGGTTTTCATTCTTGACCCATATTTTCCTACGAAATTGTATGTAAGTGTAAAGGAATCATTTTAAACTAAATTTGTTGGTGTCCCTCCGTCAGAAAAATGTCAATTTCTACGTTAGCAAAACCATTTCGAGATAAAGGTAGTGTTTGCAACAGACAACGTAGTGGTCAACCATCTCGCTAGACAGATGAAGTTTTAGAGGATATGAGAACAAAATTGTTCAATTCTCCACGAAAAAGTTTACGAAAAATTTCCTCGTAAGTTGGTTTGTCATATTTGAGTATTCAAAAAGCTGTTAAAAAATTAAAATCGTAACCGTATTGCGTACCATTAGTCCAAGAGATTCAGCTTCCGGATTTAAACAAGCGATTGCAATACTGCCGTTGGTTTAGGTCTTTCGTAATTGATAATGGAATCGAAATTTTAAATACAGTTTTTTAGTGATGAAGCTTGAATCCATCCCGATGGTTATACGAACAGTCAAAACACTCGAATTTAAGCTGATGAAAATTCTAACGCTTTAGATGAAAAATCTTTACATCCTGCAAAAATTGGTGCATAGTATGCGATACCTCGTCAGCGAATAGTCGGACCCATATTCTTCGAACAGACTGTAAATGGTAAATTATACAGGAATATTGTGCGCCAATTTGTGTCCCTACTGGAATTACAAGAACGGTACTGCTGGTTTCATAAAGACGGCGCTACCTGCCACACGTCTAGGGAAACCATGAACTTTCTGCAAGAGTTCTTTGCTGGTCGAATAATGAGCAAGTGCTTATGGCCTCCAAGGGCCCCAGAACTCACATCTTCTGACTACTTTTGGTGGAGCTACACTAAGTTCGAGGCCTTCAAAAACAATCCTCACACTATTGATGAATTTAAAGCCCATGTTACAGACTTAATCACGAATTTTTCCAGTGCAACTTTAAAAAGGCTTCTTCCAAAATACTGAAAGAGTCCGAGCGTGTATAACCGCAGGGGGTAGGCATTTTGAGCATATCCTTTAATAACTGTTTGCTACTATAAGCAATACCTTTTTATTAAATCCCTTTTGTAAGTAATAGATTTTTTTATTACACCTAAATTTCCCTTTCATAAATTACATTACAAATTGGGTAAGAGGACTAAAAAAATTACTCTGTATTTTGACATTCAAATTATAATAGTGTTAAAATTATAAAACTAAAATAAACGTCTAGGTATTTGTATGCAGGGCACAACTTGAACTAGTAAACCTAAAGTAAACTAATATTATTTCGTAAACTACTCTACGAGAATATTGTAGCTTAAGAAGAGCTTTAGTTTATTTTTCACTGCACATGGAAAGGTTGAATTAATCAACCCTAAGTTCACGGTAATCTTATTTAGTTTTATTACTTGATCTCTTGAGCTTTTAGGTATTGACAGCTCTATATCTAAATTACTGTCGTACTTGATTAACTTTTCTCGTCTCTGCATGATTGTCCTCAAGCTTAAATGCGTGTTCCTAGTATTCGCATTAAATAATTTTTGGCGAAAAGTATCAAATCTTACATCCATAAATCGTTCTTTGAACATTGTTTTGTAAAGTTATCCACTAAATCTTCGAAATAATTTCGATGAACATGTAATTTATTGCAAATTGTTTCTAACTACAATCTAGTTTAATGTTCCGGATAGAATTCTTATCCGTCGGAACCGAATAACGCTTGATTTAATTGAACTGATATTTAGGGATACAAATGATGAAAGCGGATGTAGTACAAATTCAATAAATCGTATATTACTGTATCAGATGATGGGGTGGCTCTGATAAAATATCATAAATTCTTAAGATGCAAAAGGAAATGTTGCGCACAATGTGCTACAAGTATCGATCGTACATTTGTTAAAAATATTAATAGTTACAGTGCTATATAGTTTAAAATCAGATCTATATTTATGAAATTTTATATACACTACCAGGAAATAGTGTTGATTATGATTTGGGACAAAAAATTAATACTAAACCCCTTCGCATCGTATGACTCTGGTCATAAAAGCTCATTATACACGTATACAGCCGTTTATAATGCATCTCTCACGAAAAATATAAGAAATTGTTGCATTCTTATTAAAATACAAACTTTTAACACTTTAAAAGCATACTGTTATAAATACGTATAGGTATAATAAATGTTTACCTTTTAAACGATTGTAACATTAACAATTAGGCGTTACGGTCATAAAGAGTGTATAAGGTTGTGCCTCGACGATCAGCGTGAAAAGGGGTGGTTCGACAGTAGCTGTAGAATAGCAAGGTTATGTTCAGAGACGCCGTTGGATAAGAAAGGTCGTTTTCACAGGGCGCCATTCCATTTGTGGACTCTAGACTTGAATGAGTGAATTAAAGAACGGAAACTCTAATTCTAAATCCCATATTGGGAGATCGTAGAAGTACTTACATACGAGTACAGAGAAACAGAATCGGACGCCGGATGCTGTGTTCTGCAGAATTACAATATTTGCTTGCCATATGGGTGTAACTTAACTGAAAGGAAACGTTTACTTATAGCCAGACTTTCTAGCTCTACGTCATAATAAAAGAACTAAACCGTGTATACTAGTATAATTAAATATTTCAGTTGGAATAGCACATAATGTCAAAAATACAGTTTGTTCAAAAACATTTTGATAGCAAAAATATAGGACGGTGTTTAAATATTATCTAATTCTGGATGCCTTCATATTTATAGTTAATTCAACGTTTCATTGATATTAAAAATCTCTTACATTTTCTAACAAATATTTATAAATCAGCTTTTAATTATACTTCCTAATAGCTACAAAAATTGTCGGTAGAATTCTGATTGACTTAGCGATCAAGATATTCTGTTAGCGGAATTCTTGTCATTTGAAGTCAATCCACTCATGAGATCATTATGAAAAGGCGGACTATTAATTGAGATATGAAAGGAACACTTACTTTACGAACGTAACGATAGGTTTATAAAGATGTTTTAATAGAATCACCTGCCCAAGTTTTGAAAGATCGTACTTGGCAACTTGGCGTACAATACAAATCATCCCTGCGTCTTTGTACGAGATCGCCGTAGATGTCGATGAACCAAATTCAAGATTTTCCCTTAAAGAATTAGCGTCTAAATTCCATAAATTCAACTATTTAGAATTACACAAAAGAATAGGCACATTTATCAGACATTAATAAACCCATTTCTTGGAAATTATATCGCGTTTACATAACTTTTTACGAAGATGACTATTGCCTCAGATGTTAAACGGTCATTCACAAACTGACTGCCTGTTGCTAAATCTTTGCAGGGAACAGGTATGTGGTATTCGCATGATATTTGCTTTTGCGGTACGGATCTTTAAATTATTACATTGTGATAAACTCAGGGCATGACTTACCTACCGCGTTGGTACTTTTCATATATGTTCTGCTATATTGTAATAACTTGCAATCTTTAAATTACTTTCGTTTAATGAAATATAAAAGTTGAATTATTTAGACAATTCAAAATGGTTGAAATTATTGTACCGTTTGACATTCTTAAGTATGCTATTAAAAAGGATGCATGAAAAACATATGAATACTTATCAAATGTTTCATTTACACAGATAGATTTACAGATAATAATTTAACAACATATTTAATTAACGGAATAGATTTAAATTAAATTAAATTGAACAATGGACAAGATTGGTTGTCCAAATATGTTTACTTAAAAAATCACAATAAATTTAATTAATGAAAAAGAGGCTCACTATCGTGATAATTATTTATAAAACTAAAAATAATTCAGGTATGTAAAATTTAACTTAATAGCATTAAACATTTGAAAGTAAAATTTGATAACAGCTATTTAAATATCAAAAGTACCCTTGGAGTGGAATTATAATAAGGATTAATTATGAATCGATATCTCACTTTACATAATATAAATGAATATAAAATTACAATTCAAAAGCTTTAGTAATAGTATTATATATTAACTAACTTTAAATTATGAACAAAGAACAGGTAAATGAAATTTTAAAGGCAAGCTATAAAGCGAAAATATCTAACGTTAGGTTCGTTCCTACAGATTATATTTTCTCTTGAAAAATATTGAAAATATGGTAACTTAAACTTAAATTAATCTGTATATTCGTGGAAATGTTGTATGGACCTAGATATTATCCGGAAACAATGTTTCTATACGGGTACCGTTTCCAATAATCCTACTAATAGCGGAATAATGGACTATCCGTTTCTTCACACCAAATGTAATTTAAAAATGAGGGTATCCTCCGATACAATATACTTATGTTAACATTATTAGTTTTTGCTGACTAGGAACGAATTGATTAAATGCTTTATAAATGCTAAGGTTCGGACACTGATAATATATTTTTATCAAAAGAGCTGGAAAAAAGGTAGAATTTTCTTTTAAAATCTGCATTGAAGTAAAGCGAGGTAAGCGAGAACATCATTGGTGTGCAGAATATTGAATTTCAACACTTGACCAAATAAATATCAGAAAACGGAATTAAATCCCTTGCGTTCGATTAAAGATAAGTTAATCTAACTTGTATCGGAAATCTGTAATTATCACACTATCAAATAGATTTTCAGCATATTAATAAATTAAAAATGAATGAATCCTGACATAAATAAACTAGGAAATGTAAAATTAACTAGAAAATGGAATACTCAGTAGTTAACTCTAAAAAGTTACGGTCACTGTATGACTGAAAGAGACGGATATGACATTGCTCTTAAAGTTATGTCAAAGATTCAACAGAAACTATATTATGACTACATTGTACAAACATAAATAGGGTCATAACACCACAGATGAACAAGGTGTTCCTAGGAGGATATTGCCGGAGCCATTGGAGATTCCACACGGATCGACTGTTAGGTGAAGAAATTAGAAGTTTGGAAGATCTGAAATGACTAACAACGAAATCTCGCCACGAGAACTAAAATCTAAGAGACAAGTATTTCTTTAGCAGCCCTTACGCCATTTTGAGGAATAAAAATACCTAAATATTTAGCACTCTGGTAAGTGCGAGTAATCCCTTCCGCATATATGGCTTCAATAAAAAGGTATTTTTTCACTTTTACATAAAATGTTCATAATAGGTAACCTAACATTAAAGCCGTTTGTGCAATTCATAGAAACAACTATTAACACAAATGAATTAAAAACGAATTTGAGTAAATTCTATTATGGATGACGAATGATTATGATGACGCAGAAATTATAAAAGAAGTAGCGATTACTTTTCAAGAAACATATAAAAATATTGTCATGATACATAAAATAATTTTCGTTATAAATTATTTGATTATAAATCAAGTAGTAATGATAATCATCGAAAAATTGCTTAAAACGCAGTACCCTTTTATACCATGAACATCCAATCTCAGCAACATTATTACACCCTTCAATATAATGCTGTGTTTGGAAAGATATTTTAAATTCACTATCAACTGGATTCTTAAAGTAGTGTGGCCGTAAATCACTATATCCAATTTTGAACCTAGAATATCTTGGAAAAAAAGCTGATTACGTGTTAGTGATTGTAATTTTATAATACCGCGTCTTAATGTAAATTGAGATCATAATTTAGTAAGATCACACAAATGGAAAAGTATTCTACGAAATTTTTCCATATTCTTAACTTACACACATTCAAGGTAGGATTTTGCTTGTGATATTTTTAGAAATGATTTTAACTACAATTTCTTTATTTGTTGGTGCTACTTTGTTTAGATCTCCGATACAATGTCTACTCGTGGCATCGAGAAGTAATACGTTTTTGCTTGAACATTAGGAAAAAACATACTCGCTGGTCGTACTCCAAAGTGAATTACAATAGCATGCACTTCTATATGAAATTATTCACGTGCATCATAACCTGTTTTATAGTATTTTGTCCTAATTGCGGGAGCAGTTAAGTAATAAAAATACACGCGCTTTTATTTCTTCATTGGCAGTATTATCACAAATCCATTACATTTTCATTCCGGAATTTTTCTGAATCTTAAATTTCCTCAAAATAAGCTGCTTATTCAGTTTTGAACTATAGCATGCATATATTATCTATTACAAACCCGTGCATATCCAAAGAAGGTCTCGTGCATATTCTTATAGGTTTTAAACTTTCAATTTTTTGTGGAAAGTCTCTGATTACTAATTTAAAAATTTTAATTTATCTTGCGATTATTTTAGAAGTAGATAAGTGTAAATAAGTTAATCATAGGGAAGATTATAATATATAATATTGATTAATTACAAAAATTAGAAATGTATGCATGTAAACGAATTCTAAAATGTATCAAAAAAAAATCAGCTATAGGTACACGTTTTTTAAATCAGTACCGATATTTAGCCGCAAGAGAGAACAAAGGAACTGCTACTCAGTTTCCTTACTGAATGCTATGTTTACTGTGATAGCACAGAATAATTAATTTTTTGGTTGGTTCTTTTAGAACTAAAAGAAGCAGTGAGGATAATTTACCATCTGCGGAAATTGTTGGATGAGTAAAATATGTGTATGTAGTTGCTGAAACTGATTTTATGCCAGAATTAATTTCCAGTTAAAAACTACTCATTTAAATTATAAACGTCTCGCAAGCCGTATGACAGTATTAACAATTTTGCATCATTAGTAGTTTGTAACTTTACTTCTCAACTCCACGCCATTTTCTAGTGTTTTTTGTGTTAGAAATTTGTTTATTCTTTCCTGATACTACTCGATGATTTTGCTTAAATTCTAGAAACCTAGTATCTGAAGCTTCATGACCAATCTCCTTTTGAGCGTGTAGGGCCAATTTTTTCACATGTGTTACACACCGTAAAGCCAGGATCAAATGCAGCTTTAAAATTCAAAGACATTTTGTAGTTTTTCACCATAAGTTCTACCTTTATTAAAATAATGTGATCGTCAATCGTTTTAACGGTCTTTTACATTTAAAATTTTTAAACCGAAGTCTTACAGCGTCTAATGCTAAATGTTTTGTTTTTCCGCTTCTCCAAGAGTTAACTGCATTTGTCTTATGTTCATGAAATAGTCCTTTCTCACATTTTATACGCAATTCTTCAGATATTCTCTTCTATACAGGTAGGCGCCATTAATTATCGGTCTAGCAGGCTTATACGTCCGGTCGAATGTGCACGCTTGCTTTTAAACATGAATGCAGATGACGCAGAACCGATGATGGAATTCATTCTCACAGGAGATGACACACTAGTCCCTAGTGTCTGATCTTTATCCAAAAGCGAATCGATGGAATGGCGGCGACCCGATGGAACGCGTCCCAGTGAGTCGAAATTCATTCGGTCAACGAAAAAGGTGATTGCCGCAATACTTTGGA
Source organism: Phrixothrix hirtus (assembly GCA_024586415.1). Lineage (NCBI taxonomy): Eukaryota > Metazoa > Arthropoda > Insecta > Coleoptera > Phengodidae > Phrixothrix > Phrixothrix hirtus. Next base: position 7,980 of record JAHWXV010807019.1, read on the forward strand.
ATTGTAGAGTGTATTTTACTCATTAACCTTGAAGGGCGCAATACTACGATCAACAGCACATATTAGCATATTTCTAGCATACATTAGGTGAAAATATTCGCGCAAAACCTACAAGAAAATTGAGAAAAGGTTACATTACTGCACCGCCGTGCACTCGATCATAATGCCGCTATTTCACAAGCTGTCATTCTTATATACAGCTTGCAAGAATTAGAACATCACCGTATAGTCCGGATTTCGCTCCCAGTTATTGTTATTTATTTTTTAATTAAAAAAAAAAGACCTTAGGGGACATCGTCTTTAGGACGATAGTGAGGTGCAAGCAGATTCAATAGAATATTTTGAGGGAAAAACTTTAAATTATTTTTACAATTAATTACAATTACAATTACAATTACAATTAATTTGGCACCAGAGTTTTTCAAAAAATTGTAGAAATATCCATTAAGGCTTTGCAGGAATAATCTGCATTAATCTAATACAACAATATGTCCTCAAAGTCCATTTTAGCCATAGATTAAAGAAATTATATCCATTTAAAGATTAGAAAATTTTCAAAATATTGCAAAGTCGGCAGTTCCTTCCAATTTTCTGCTGGAACCTATACTAAATTTGAGTTGTATTTTGACCATTGCAAATGCAGGCTGTGCAGATCACAATAAGTAATTATTAAATTCATTAAAGATACTCAAAGTGCGACGGGTTAACCTAAAGCAAGTTTGGGTTAAATAAATATACAAAAATTAAATATAGTAAAATTGAATTTTACTATTAAAGTAAAGCAGAATCAAGGAGTTAAAAGATTATATCAAGAAAATTGTACCTGTTTTAATTCACCTGAGTTTTTTTGCCAGGTGAGAATCATAATTTGTACCATTTAGACAAAATTTTAGTTGAGTTTTGAATCCAACTTGATTAATATAACTGAAATCAAGGAAGAATTTCATAATTTAAGTTTATCAATAGCATTTCAACGATTAAAGGTACATGGTCACCCACCATCTTATAAATATAAAAGATAAAGGATCATAAACAACTATAATTATTTCCAAGGGTTTTGGTTACAGTTTCAATTAGCGACATCACGACACAATCAAGAAGTATTTACAATTGTGAATATTAAGTAATTATAAACAATTTTTAACTTTATTTTAGAGTATATTTTAACAAGGCCGAAGTCCACAACATCACTGTAATCAGTACGAGTGTTAGGTTCTTCAGCAACTAAAGCATTACAAAGAAACATAGAAGTACCCGAAGGGTTGAGGGTAAATTCGAAAAACTAAATAAAAGGTTAGTGAACTATATATGTGAAAGTGACGAACTACGATATAACAGTAAATAGTAATTTACCAATTTCAATTACAATCTTTTAAATAAGTTAACGTTTTAGACTGAGTTTTGTTGAGTATTAAATTAAGTTAATTTTTATTTTAAAGCACTGAAATAATATTTGAATTGGTTTTGACTTCTACTTTTAATTTTAAAAGTTTTATAGAAGATTTCTTTCTTTGTCTATTAAAAGTAAGTTTGACTGATTGACTAAAGAATCCAAAGTTTATTTGATTTAACATTCAATTTGAATTTTGATTGTTATTTTTATTATTACCATTGACCTAAGTTTAAATAAAAGGTTGTTTGTTTTATATTTGAATTTTATTTATGGTATTGACAAAATTTATTATCTTTCTTCCAGAGATTTTGAATTAATAATTTTTATTTGTGTTATTGATCTAATTTTTGAATTTTATTATTAATTTTAACATTGATATGAGGTAACATTGCATCGCTTAGCAAAGTGTTAGATGTGTTGCATCATATCCAGAGTAGGTAGGCAAATTGTATAGCGTAAGGTTAAGGTAAATTCGATTTAGGCAACCAAACATACAACAGCTAATTTTCCACATATTTGGCTTACAAAGTGGAGCATTTGAATTAAGTAACTACAGAATATACAAGTATTTTAATATCGTGGAACTTATTTAGCTGTTCAAACGAAGTTATACCACATATTTGGCCATTCCAACGCGGAGCTTGTAAACTGAACATTCTAGATAATTTTAATATAGTGAGAGTTTAGTCGTTCGTACAGAGATTTACCACAATATATATATATATATATATATATATATATATATATATACAGGGTGTCTAAGATCTACCCACG
>JAHWXV010807068.1:0-22119 GCA_024586415.1 Phrixothrix hirtus
CCTCTTTCCAATGGTATGTAAATTGTTTATTTTGAATGTATACTTTAATAAATACGAATTTATTAAATTGGGGCATTCATTTAGAATAACCCTGTAGAACTTTAAATTGAATTAAAATACAGATAAATGGTGCCATGAATTTAACTTTATTCAAAAGATAATTCTTTGCCATTTTTATTTGAATATGAACGAAACCTGTTTGAAGATTTTCTACAAAACTACCATAATTTTCTTTTACCCTCATACTGTAGATTACTGATAAACACACCCAAATCAATTGTTTTCATAATATGGAAATAGCAGAATTGCAAGATGGTCAGTTATGAATCCAAAAATTTTACAATAGTTAGTAGGCGATTAATTTCAAAGCTATCTGGTAAAGATTGACAAAAGATTCAAACAGCTGGCCCTGCCTAATTAATTATTTATTAAAATATTCATTTTACGTTCAGAGAAATAAGATATCTTTACAATAAGCACAATTATATTGAGAAAACTAGTTATAAAAAATATAATATACAGGGTTCGAAGAAAGTCCCGGGACCCTCTCGTAATTTGTAAACGGATTTTTTAAACATCAGGGTTCTTTAAAACTAAAAGAACTATACTATGAATTTAATAAAACCTTATTTATCTCTAAGGGTGGGCAAGGTAGTTGAAAAATCAAAATATGTTGGATCCTATTTTAAAGGTAATAGAAAAACTAATATTTTGGTATAAATCAAATTCAGGTATGATAATTTGTTAAAATATTGTATACAGTAAAGTATAAATTATTTTCCAATTTAAAGAAGTATTAGTATATGATACACCTTATTATTAACTATTTTTTCACAATAATGCACAAATTATCGAAGTTCTGCAATTTCCCAATAACATAATCGCTGATATGTTGCATAGCAAACATTGGGAAGCATGTCCTTCGTAGTATTATTTGTTTTTTGTGCTATACAATTGTAAATACCAAGTAAGATTACTAACTGAATTATGTATGTACAATAGAACCTCCAAAAATTCAGCAGTATCAAGAGGCGGATACTATCTGACCTCTCCTACTAGTTCATCTTTTGAAAAATTCTGATTCGAAAGGCTCATAACTACGAGGGCAGTTCTGTAACTCAGATAAAAATGAAACAAGCAATTGTCTTTTCGCTGTAAAAACATTTTATTTTTCAACAGTTCCCTCCAACTCAATGCACATATTTCAACGATATTCAAGACGTTTAATGCCTTCAATAAAACAAAATTTATTAAATTCTGTAAAATACGTGTCCACTCTGGCGATTACTTCTCCATTTAATGATAATTTCTTACCAACAAGCCAAGTTTTCATATTAGTCAGAAGGAGTTGAGTCGAGTCTCGTGACTATGGGGCATGTGGAAACATTTCCAAATGCAATTCATATATTTTTGCCATTGCAATAGTTGAATAATAAACATAAGATTAGTTACAAAATAGTTTACTTTTGGCTTATTGATGATAATATTTCAATTTCTTCAGAATTAAAGCCCAGAATTTTTAGGTTATATTAAAAGACGAAAGGATATTTCAATATTTTAATAACAGTTGCTTGTTTTAAATCAGATTTCACCTTAAAATAAGAAACCATTATTAAAATATTGAAATATCCTTTCGTCTTTTAATTCTGGCTTTTAATCCTGAAGCAATTGAAATATTATACCTGAATAATGTGCTGGTGCATTATCATGGTAAAACAACACCAAATGTGGTGCATGCTCTTTGATTTTTTCATTCAACCGGTCCCATTACGATGAATAGTACACTTCTGCTATTTTTGTACGTTTTTGAATGTAGTCAATGAAAATTACTCCTCAAAAATCCCAAAACACGGTTGCTATGGCTTTACCAGCCGAAAGCACTGTTTTTCCTTCTTCAGTATATTTGAACCAGATTCTACTCATTGCTTCAATTGAGTTTTAGTCTTTGAAGTATAGGGGTGGGTCCAAGTCCACCAATAATAATAAATAGATTCAAAAATTCAGATATAAACGCTTAAAAAGATTTAAACAATAGTTCCAAGTCGTTGCACGATTACGTTTTCAGTCAACTGTTAACAAATGCGGCACCCATCTTGCAGAGAGATTTTCCATATCTAAATCATCACGTAAAATTGTAACTGCTGTACCAACCGATAAGCTTAGAGCCTCCATCATCTCAAACAGCTCCACTAGATAATCTGCCAGCACAACACCATACACTTTTGTTATTATTTCTGGTATAGGGGCATCTTTTGGTTTCTTAGAACGCTCAGCATCACGAACGCTCGTACGATCAACGAAAATGATTAAACCACTTGTGAATCACTTTAATTGATAGAGTAAGTGCGAATCATGTTTGTCAAGCGTTTTTTTGTTTCTGTTTTTATTTTTCTACGCAGAAAATCTTTAACAAGAACGGCGAAAATTACTTTTTCCATTATAGAGAAACTAATATAAGCCGGCTGTCAAACTGAAACTAATTGGCAGATGTATAAAATTGGTATGGTGCCATCTAGAGGAATGTATTTTAGCAATACAGTATTAATTTTATTTGTGTGGCGCCTTGCAGTTTTAACTGACTTATTGAACTAGCCTCGTACATGGCTAAAGTGCTTAGAAGAATTGTCTTGATGAAACTGTGGCCGGTAACTTAATGCTTAAATATCTGGAATTATTGAATTTTGCAGAAGTTCAACATATGTTACTACCTAAAATATAACCCACGAGTTTGTTTTTCCGTATTTTTTTCGTATTTATCTTGGATTTACATCACTCAAAAATTGAAAATTAGTAAAAGTTGCTTCACCAGAAAAACAATACATTTTGAAAAATTTTGATCGTCATCAAGTTTTTGTCACACAATTGCAGTATTCTATTAAAATAGAATTTTAACTATTCCTGAAAAAAATGTGAATTATATGGACGAGTTTTTCCGGTTTTTCCGAACAGAACGTTGACTTATTTTATGTCCTTTAGCTACTATACCTGAAAACAGAGAGTTTTCATTAAAAGACAGAAGATTTCTTGAGTGTCTTAAAAATTTGTCGCAGACTTCGTCTGCCAGCACTTGGTATGTCTTTCACATTATATTCATCTCCAAACATTCTTATTCTCTTTGCAACTACTGATTTGGAAATGAGGGGATAAGTACTCAGTGTAAAAATGTTGAAAGCATGACAGACTGCATTGTATGACCGTAACTTGCCTCTAAAGCCGCTAATTACTAAAAGAGCAATTTTGTCTCCACCACTCAGGTTTTCCGCAATTTTTAAATGCCTTATTAGCTAATAAAAACTTATAAACTGGAACCAAAACTTCACACACACTTTAAAAAATTACTATTTCCAACGCTTATTGAATTTAAAATAACAAACGTTAAGATGATTCTATTTTTCGGACACTTGGAGCTCTTACATCAATTTACATCAAATCGATGTATTTAGTTTAAAAATTTATCAAACGTATATCGTAAAGCGATAAACTATCTTAAAAATTATATCACTTTAACGCATATGATAATAAAGATGAACAAATTTGGTTGATATCTGACGTTGAACCGTTACAAAAATAACATATGACGTTTTAATAAATTATCATGGTGACTTCATCTTTATACCACATTTAATGAAATAAATTTAGTATGTATTAGACTTTCTTCAAATTCGAAATAAATTCATACTAACTACGTAAAACTTTTGAACAGTTTGTCACAGCGCCTTTCAGTTTTGGCGAGAAAGTTTGTTTTTCTATTACCTTTAAAATAAAGTGCAAGTTGACCGTATTTGCTATATGAAAATATTAATCTGGCCACTTTCTATGTAGAGAAAAATAAAATTTAATTGTCTTTTAATTCTAGAAAACTGTGAAATTTTCAAAATCGTATAGTTTTTCGTTTAGAAATTACGAGAGGGTTGCAAGCCATTCTCTCAACCCTGTATAAAGAGAAACATAAAATGTTAGAGTGATATATAATTTCAAAGCTTTCTACTGAACTTTACTTAACATAAGTAGCGTTTCGCAACTGCATAACTCCACAAAATATTGCATTGGTTTTTAGTTTGTAAAAAATCGTGCAAACATGCCGTTTTTTAAATGTTGTTCGAATTTAAAATTCTCGTTTCCTAATTCTAACAAACTAAATTTAATTTAATTATTATGACTAACAAAAAATTTTTAAAAGGCACATTTTCACTAATAGATTTATAAACTACCATAGAAGGTAGTTTTTCGAAAAAGTAGACATCCTCCAGCACTTACACATTTTTTTAGTAGTAAATAAAGGCTTTGATAAATTTTACTAATATACACAAATTCTAAAAAAGTTAACTAGAAAATTAGGTATTGTGAATATTGCTCTATTGACAATGTGGTACCTAAATTATGCAGCCAAATTTAAATTAAAATTGTTGTATTTTTTAATCACCAACCATACATTCTAAATTTATAATAAAATTCCCAATTTTATAAGTTTTCTATGTAAAAAATGAAATACTATAGCCCCGTCTATTTGTATGCCTCGACTACGTCGCGGCAAGCAACATAGAGCGAGCTATAATATGTACTTCTTGCGCTACGTACATAAATAACTATTTTCTGAGTTTTGGCAGTTACGCTTTGTCATTTTTTATCACCCATAGATAATGAATGAAAGTTTCCCCCTACATGTGTATCTTACATAAAACAAGAGTTAACCTGTACTGCGATTAGCATAATAAGTTCAAGGCAATTTTTAGTGCAGCATATTTTGAAAACTCGGTTAATGTTCTTTCGGATTAAAATATTTTCTTTAACTAGAACAATTATTAACAAATTTAAATTTTCGTGTAAAATATATTGACAAGATCATAATGTGCCGATATTTTTGATTAGACACAAAATTGACGTAATTTTCAGAATGCAGCATATCATATACACACTGGATGCTGTTTTTTAAATTCTTTGAAAGGAATTGTCAAGGAAGTATTTAAATAGCACTTTTGCTTTTTTACCTCATGTCTGGTTATCATATCTCTTCTCTTGGTTCATAATCCAGGATATTTTTTCTTTCAAATAAACATTGGTAACAATATTTTTAAGATTCTGCTCTTTTTCCGAGCATAATCGGAAGGGTTGGTTCTGTTTTTGTTTGACCTATAAAAGGAAGTTAAAAGAAACAATTTGAATTCTATAAGAAGCCTATATTTTTTAGGTAATGAATCTATAACAACTTAAGTCAAACGACAGTACGAGCGTTATCCTGTAAAACAATTACTCTTTGACTTAACCGTTCTCGTTGTGTGGTTCTTATAGCTTCTTTTACGTGCAAGAAGAGTTTAATGTAGTATTCTGTACCTATTCTCCACCATTTTCTTAAAAAAATTCATGCAAATTGGCACTTGAATGTCCCATAATACTATCGCTGTCTCTTTTCTATCGATGGTGGAGATTTAAACTTTTTGAATGGCGAACAACCTAAGTGGCCCTAACTGAACCCAGTATTTATTGACTCTTATGATACGTGCCAAGAAATCGTGTACTTCGTTTTGAAAACGTTAGAGTTATTCCTGACAAGTCACTATCCGTTTCTTCTTCTGTTTCCCGGAAATATTTCTTGAAACACACTTATTTTGGAAAATTGAAATTTATCATGGACGATAGCTTAGGGTATTTTCGCATATTCGCATTGATATTCGTTTGTTTGTTCGAATATGCTCTCAACTAGGTGTATATTTAATTAGTTTACTGCATTATGAGGTCTTAAAGTTTTAGTAACGCTTGCTACACGTATACTCGTATGGACGCTCTTGAACGAGCTATACCATTCAAATACCTCAGTATGTGAAAGTCATTCTTCTCCAAAATGCATTCGACGTCGATGAAGAATATTAAATACCTTTTTTATCATCTATACATAAGCATTTAGAGATAATACACTGTACAACAAAGTTCGGTAATCACATGAGGTCATAATTAGCACAACTATCATTATTTATGCAAACAAATGGAAAGCTTCGGTATCTCCTAACTACTAAGAGAGCAAAAGCTAAGTACTGTGTGTCAAATCTATACGTCCCTCGTATACGTTAGTGCCCTATACGATAGATTAAGAGTACATAAAAAGTATATGATTTAAAAAGTTTCTGTAAACTAAATTGTTTCATATTTTAGAGCAAACCAAGTCCGTATGATTTTAAATGACAAAAAAATACTTCATTTCCAAATGTCAAGTTGTGTCAAACTTGCCACAGAACAAGTGATAAATATTTGTTAGCAACGCGAAAGGAGCGTTTATCGCATTACAAGTAACCCTTTAACTTCGGAATATAATAAAATTAATACCGGGTTTATGTTGCTTATTTGTTTACCTATCTTTGTAATGAATTTAAAATAAGATATATCATGGTAGTAAAATTATCTTCCTCAATTAACACATTCGTCTTGCTGATATTTAACCTTTTCAAAAGGTGTCATTTACAAGGTGAGATTTTAAAATGCTGTGAACTTACGGTCTTAAAAGTGGTTTATGTTTCCTTTTTCCAATGATGAACAAGTTGCACTTGCTTTTCATCCTGTTCAATTGTTTTAAAATACCCTTGAAAGTTACTAATAACAATATTTTTGTCAATTTATGTTATAGAGGCACCAAACACCTTATCAAGAAGGTTGAAGCTATGATTAAGGACTGAAAATAAAATTTCAATTATTTTCAAAGCGGTGACGCATCCAAAAGTCAATTGAAGCACATTCTTATAATAATTTTGTTTTCCCCCCCACAATCATCGACAAACAGTTTCAGCCTTGTAGTGCTATTAAAATGTAAAAAATTATACTTCTGATGTAGACATCAAGCTATTTTAGTTGAACTTATTCTATGCACATTCTTGGCCACATAAAGCTTGTACACATATCTCTATCGAGGATCTTAGTTGAATTTCTTTGAACTATCGTAAAATTATAGAAGTCGTAATGTCTTCTAAAATATGTCTCCTGATTAAGAACTTTATATGGACCTACATTCCTTTTGAAATCAAATCACGTAATCATTGCACTCTTTAAAGTGCAAAGAACGTTTTTCCCACTTTTTGGGGACTTGTCTTCGCCCTAAAATTGTATTCTTATTATCAATCTTTTTAAGGATTGAACTTCCATTAAATTCTAAGTGTGTAAATGATATGTCTACAAGTGAAGAACCGCAATTAGTGTTAAATTTATGATTGAAAATGTATCTAAAAATATTTAAATATAACAAACCATTGTATTCTATTACATTGAAATATATATTTTTTCGCAAAAAAATTTAACATCACAATTAACTATGTTTTTGAAAAGAACATATAACCATGTACGCGGCCTTCCTTGAACAATAATGTAGAAGGGCTTTTGATTGATATTGATAGGTTTGCCTTTTGAAAACTCAAAACTTGAATTAAAGATTATTATCCTTGCGTCTGAAAACAGTGTTTAAACTAAAAATACAATATCAATACCGATATAGTTTAAGATAAGGAACCTAATGAAACCATTATCTCAATTTAGATAAAACGTGGCTGATTGATGACTGCATTAAGGCAGCTCAGTTAATTTTAATACTTTTAACTTGTACCGTTATTAAGAAAGATCTGAATAAACTAGAATGCAAGGTTTATGTCTGGCATGCACTACAATTGTTAGCTACTGCAGGCGATACACGAAGTTTGTAGTTTTTAGCAGAAACTGCGAGCACTTCAGCGGTAACACTCTTAATGGTTTGTAAATAATGTTACATATTCAACAAAGATATGTAATAGTATGTTATTACTATAGTATAAAGCCATATCAATGTATTTTAGAATGTAATATTTTGAAATATTTTTAGTAACATAAACAATGCACAACAATGACAACGGTTGTCTCATATACTACTTTTTATAACTATAATTGTTAAAATTTCGTAAATTATGAATATTATTAAAAATGCATAAAAAATATCATTTTATGCACCATGATGTGTAAACAGTTTTCGTATCTTAATTCCGATACACCCTGTGTAAAATAAATTACGTTAGATTTATAAAACTAAATGCGTAAATTTTTATAATTGCACGCTACACAAATTTTATTGTGATAATTTTATCTTTAGCAGTAATAGCTTGGTACTATTTTTATATTATAAATTGCAGTAGCTACAGCTCTTGAACGCTTATAACTTAAAATAGATTCTATTACTTAAAACTGTTAAATTATTTTTTTAGGATATCTAAAAACTGTTGTACTTGTTGAATTCTATATAGCTTCGTCAATCAATAATAGTATTGATTATAATCAATACTATAGTGTACGGGGCATATTGTAGCCATAATGTATAATACTTTTTTTCTCAGCTGATATCATCTCTACGTAATACAGCGAGATTGTCTATATAAAAACAGCGCTTTGTTTGCAAAGAATACATAAGTAAGTGCCATAAGTAGTTAAAGATGAAATCCCTTTTCTATTTGTTTCTGTATAAAATTACACTGTTTCATTCGATTTTAACACGCGAAAAAACTGTCTCCTGCTGGAATTCATAAAGGGATTGTGGAAATTTATAGAGAACAAGTAATTTCGCACATGGAACAAGGTAGGAGGTCCAAACATTAAACGTACGGAGACAATGTTGTCGGCTAATCCAAGTCTCAACCTTCTCAGATGATAATGAAGTTGAAGATGCAGTAAAGAATTTTTACAAATTATGAAGTGAAGAATTTTTTATGGAAAGAGTTTTCCCCTCTCTCGCTGGGAAAAATGTTTAAAAAAATAATTACCAGGTAGAAAAATAGCTTAAACTGTTTACTTTCAAATGTTCAACTTACTTTTTTGATGGTTATTAAGTTTTAATAAAAAAATAGTCTATTACGCTTTTGGAATATGTCTCGCATAATCTACTGATATCGTCGTATTTCATGCATTGTATATGGTCCATAGATAATGGATTGGGACAAATGCTACAGTACTACTTTTCTATTGTGTGCTGTTTTTATGACCAAATCGAAGTATCATCAGTACAATTTTATTTTGTCTACAACTATGGCTTGTTGTCATCTTTTGATTGTGCACGTGAATCTGACTCCAGTTATTCTTGATTTGTTGGAGTACTTTATCTTTAAGGTAGTCTTTGATGACATAAAGTGCAACTGCTGAAATCTGAGTTGAATCCTTCAAATATACAGCAGTCCTTACATTTTTGCTCGCTTCCTCATTTCTCTGGATTCCGACGTGTGAAAACACTTATACAAATAATAATTTCTCGTTTGCCTGGTTATTAGTGATAATTAACATTTGTATTTTTGTAATTGTGGGACTATAGAAGTATATGTATCACTTCTAAGACACCTTTAGTGATAAAGCAAATGATGTAATTATTTGCATTCTAGTATTTTTAAAATACCGAATAGTTCTCCTGCAAAAATACCATCAATTTCATTTACACTGACCAAGTTTCTATCACTGCTAGCAATAAAAGCTGCTGCCATTCCGTTTTCATATTTGGAGGTAGCCGTATATATGAATATAGGTATAAATTAAAGGACGAAAGTTTTCACACTTTTTCATAGAGCTTCTTTGTGCTGTTGCTAATATTGTTTTTAAAAAATAGTTGCGGATCTGAAATTATTTGGGGCGTTGAAAGGTTGCAAGATCGAATATGTGAAAACGATTTGTGAAGATATTTGGGAATTATGTGTCTAATTTACGAATTGATCGGAAAAATCTATAATGGAATGTCGTAAGTGAATAAGATCTATTACTGTATGTTGTGTGGCAACGATAATAAAAGTTAATGCACTGACTGAGGATTTTGGAAGAGTATATGTAGGTAAAGAGTAATTAAGCGTTAGCACTTCCATTTTTAGTGAAAACGTAGTTTCCGAACTTTTGGAATGTTTTAATAATTTGATATGGCTAAACCATGGCGAAAGCTTTCTCTATACTAGAAAAACCACTACTACATTTGATTTATTAATATAGAATCATAAACATCGCGCTCTAGAGTGAATAATAGATCATATGTTGAATGGCTTTATCTAAACCCATTTTAGTCAACTCGCTAGGGAGGGAGTCTGTATTCACTTAGATGTATAGAAAATGACTTTAGTGGGTCTTGAAAGTAACATAGCGGCGCTCAATTTTCATTAGGGTGCTAAGCAGGAGAAGAGGGCATAACTCCTGAATTCGCCATTTTACTGATCTAACAAACGTATCTAGTGTGTTTGTTGTTCATTTATATCACCATAATCATTGTATGATTAGGTATAAACGTCAAACAAGTGGATGTGTAAAAAATATATTTAAAGGCGACAAATCCAAGAGTACCTATAAGAAAATGTTCGAGGAAATGAAACCACACTTGTATAACAACTATCTTTAAAACAGAAAAAGTTATTTATCAGGTGTTTGTATGAGTTTTTTTATTCCACCCAGATAAATGTGACAACAGACACTACTAAAAATTTGTGCTATCGCCTTTAATATTCGCCTACATCTCGGAAATGAGAACTCCTATGACACTAGCTCTTATTACACTTTTTGTTTCCAAATATTTAGCGAATGTTTTGTCACAAGCCTCTCAAAATAATACACAGTTTCAGAGGGACGGGCCAAGTTCGACAAAACGAAAACCTGAATTTTACACTAAGCAATATTTTCCCTCAATAATTCTGAAAGAATTACCTTTAGGAAATTTTTTGTAATAAGAATAATTGTTCTACAAGGTCTATGCAAATCCTTTTGTAATAAGATTTACTCTGATAATAGGAGTAATTTCCGAGGTATCGGATTCAGAAGAAAATCATGTCAGGCGCACGACCACCATTTCCAAAATGGCGAATTCAAGAGTTATGACCGCTTTCCTAGGCTGGCAGCTAATGTAAATTAATTGCATACATGGTACCTTCAAGATCAAGTGATTTTCTATACATCGAGGTAGGCATAGAATCCTTATAAAACAACTGAATTATTTGGCAATCTGATAAAAGGTTTTTACTTTCCTCAAAGCAATATAGTCTATAAATAACTGTTCTTTCTATTAACTTGCAGAATGATGTGCTAAAGGATAGTTGTCGATAACATGTGATTTTTTGTAGCCTGTCTTAGTTTATACACGGTACTCCGTGACTCGACCGACAAACTTATATATTGTATTCCAAGGATCATTCTGATGAAAAACTGCATATAAACTATAAATCAATACCTCTTCCTTTCACAGCTATCGAAGGAAACTGTAAAAAATAAATAATAATTAACAATAGGAAAATTTGTTTCTAATGACATGCCTTGATAAATTGATCATTTATTGACTTGTTTGCTATAGTAATAAATAATACCATGGGGTATCCAAAAATACAGAAATAACGCTGCCATGGGCGAGGCTTGCGTAGTATGTGTTCTCCCGCTGGCCGTGTATAGCGCAACTTGTTGCCAGTTCAGTGCCGCCCGTGTTGTCGACCTGCTTTGTGCTGTTTGTCTGTATTGATTTTTTTCGTTGGTACTGTTTTGTTCTCTTCGTTTTTGGTGATGGCGAGTTTAAGTAAGCAACGCGCTGCTGAAACGGTTTTTATTTTGAAAACAGCCTACAAGTCTAACGAGTGGTTTTCTCGGTTTAAAAATTGTAACATATAGATTGATGGCGAACCTCGTTCTGTACGTCCATCAACTGCCCGAACAGATGAAAATGTTGAGAAAATTCGTGAAATTGTGCTCAAAGGCAGACGATAAACCATTGAGTAATTGTCGGAGATAAGTGAAATATCTTGGAGCTCAATTCAGCGAATTTTAACTGATGATTTAAGAATGAAAAGTTCACTGCCAAATTTGTGCCTCGGTTTCTGATTGGCCATAAAAAAGGACATCGAATTGGAACATGTCATGCTTTGAAGGAACAGTCCAAAACTGAACCAGATTTCCTGTCGAAGGTCATTACTGGTGATGAGTTATGGGCTATGGTTACGACCCAGAAAGAAAGCAACAGATAAGCCAATGGAAGACGCCATTGTCCCCCCGTCCAAAAATATGTTGCCAAATGAAATCAAATATCATGACAAAGCTCATCTGTTTTTTGATGTCAGGAGATAGTTCATTCAGTGTTTGTTCCACCAGGCCAAACCGTTAATCAAGCTTTTTATTCTAAGGTTTTAAGAAGATTGTGCAACAGTGATCGTCAAAAAAGACCTGATTTGTGACAGGCAGAGGACTGGTTTTTCCATCATAACAATGTAGCTAAACACACAGGCTTCTCCGTTACCCAGTTTTTGGCATAAACGACATAGTTACGCTGCCTCGCCCACCTTACTCACCTGATCTAGCTCCGTGTGATTTTTTCTTATCGCCATGCATGAAGGGGGGTTATGAAAGGACTCAAATTTAACAATATTCATTAGGTCAAGAAAAAAACGAAGGAGGAGCTGTCAGCCATTACGGACGAGGAGAATAAAAAATATTTCAAGCAATGTAATCACCGATTAGACAAGTGTAATGAAAAATACTTTGAAGGAAATAAGGTCTTTTGTAAAAAATTGAATTACATAGCTTTTAAAAAATAATTCTGGTTTCTTTTTTGTACCCTCTCGAATGTGTTACTAACTTAAGCCATTATGCCTCACTTTACTAATGCAGAATGTACCGGTATGGAAGTGGACGTGCTGGTGCAACAAAGTACCACAGGCGATATTTAGATCGCATTATTTTTCACTATACCACATTTTCCAATGTTTTCCGCTGTTTGAGAGAGACATGAATCTCTCCACGTTATGATGTATAAAGATATGGAAATGGAAATCATCGTCAGGCTGAAGTCATTTTAAATACAGTACAGCTAAGTTTTTTACAAGTATTTGTAGAATAACTCAAACAACTGGAATTCCTCAAACCAATGTATGAAGAATTCATTACCATGGGCTTTATTTCTGCCATTTACAAACAGTCCAACATTTACTTTTTGAGCATATATAAAATCAAGTACGGTATTGTCGGTTGCTACTAAATATCTTGCAGAACATTCTGCAAATACGTGCTCTTTACCGATAAGGTTCAATTACAAGGAATGGTATAAAACTCACGCAATTATCATACTTAGGCGCATTTAAACCTACATTACATAGTGGTAGGCAATCATCAACTCGTTTTTCCATCAACGTATGTGTGGCTTGTTAAATATTTATCTTGTTGGTCATCCATTTATTGAATGACCCATTAGATAAGAATATTGCATTCATTTTTTGGATGAAGGATTGCTAGATTGCATCAAGGATATTGCTTTAGAAAGTTGACGAGGCATATAGTTCCAACAAGATAGGGCATCTCTACATTTTGGTAAACAAGTAACACCGTTTCTTAATGAGAATTTTCCCAAAAAGTGGAAGGAAGTCCTATACATTGACAGACTCTGCCGGTTGATTTATTGCTTTTAGATTTTTCCTTGTGAAGCTGCCTTAAGTCTCGTTCGAATAGTAATGGCAAAGTAGGTAGATGCAAAGATTTAACTAAGAGAATTCTCTTAGAAATGAATTTTCGAAATTAACTGCTAATATGCCATGGTTCGAAAGATAATTATTTGTTTAAAAAACAAATGTCATTACTTTAAAGAATTGCTCTAAATTTGTTTTTGCTTTAATTAATTGTTGATGTTTTGTTATTGTAATTCTAACAAACACCATTGTTGTTGAGGTGCTAAAAGATGCCATTAATGAAAAGCCGACCAATGAAATGGTTGTTCAAAATTCCCGTCAAACATTAACTTTTGCGAATATTGAGTTTGAAGCTCCAACATCCAGCGCGGATTATTTCCACTCCATAATCTACAGTTGTGACAGTTGTTCACTTGTCCATTAAGATAAAAGGTTGCTTCATCACCTAATAAAAATTTACGGCGAAAATTAGGACTGCCATTTATTCTTTCTATAATAATTTTTGTAAATTCGGTTCGACGGTCAGTATCTTACAGTTCATGCACCTAATTATTTTATATGGTTTAAATCTTTTTTCATTCAAAATATTTCTGACTTCTTTGCGAATTAAGGGCTAATTATGTGATTCTTGTCTTTGAGTTTTCTTCGACCTATAGAAGGATATTTAATTTATTATTGTCATTAATTGCAGATTTCAGTCTCCCTAATCCACGCTTTCTTTTCATTCCGACAGTTTCATGAAATTTTCTCCCAGTTTTGCAGGCAGAAGAGTTTTTTACCTGTTTTCGGTGTATAGTACAATAAACCAATTCCAAACTTCTTTATCCACGAAAAATAAGAATTTCGATTCGCTACTTTATTTCCAAGAGCGATGATGTTATAATGACTAATAATGGGTAATAATTTTTGTCGCAGTTCGAGAACTTTTTAAAGTATTTTGGTTCTATCAAATATTAGCTGACGTTCCGATGACAAAATTGTGCACAACAACGTGCCTCCTTGATTCTAAAAATTGAAACTACATCGCAATAAGCCTTTTATTTGAAAATTGAACAAACCAAGCTATATGATCTCTTACTAAAATCCATCATTTCGAGCGGGAGCGATTGAATTTTTATTTACAATATTATATAAAACATAATATAATATTGAAAAATTTTTAATACACAGAGAAAGCTAAACATTAGGAAACGTTGCAAACATCATTTTAAATTCAGCATGTTCAAATACCCCCGTGTACAAAGGAACGTTGTGACTGTTTTGGTGATTTTGGAATAAACTATTCGCCATTGTATTTTTCTAAAAAAGCAGGTATGAGGTCATACTAAAATTGACAAGAGAAGTAGATTGCAATAATAAAAATGTTGGTAGTCCATTTCATTTCATTTACCTACACTATAGAACTACAAATATGGCAATGTTATAAATTTAGGTTTTCCACTTTTCGAGATAATTAACCGTAACTAGCAGTACCTGTATTTTTTAAAGTGTGTTAGCCAAATTTCAGGTTGATTGATTAAAACTGTTGATTAAAAGTAATTGACATCCTTGTAATCAGTAATTTTGTAAGTTTCAGTGTAAGTAAAAGGACTCATGTTATATCTAACAAAAATATTTCCAACATGGATTCATTTTCAGTTAAACCGAAAGCTATCAACAACCTGCTTATTTTAAATACTACCTTTTCTATTGCATGTTTGAATTCTGGTAATTATTCTATGGCACTGATTAAATTTCTCTGTACCTAAGTATTGTAGTTTTTGAAATATTTTAATTTTGTAGACAATTTGGTTCTACGCAATAATATTCAAAATTATTTGCTGCAGCCGTTCTAAAAATTATAAAAATAATATTAATAGTATAAATAGAAAAAGCTTTAAGTTTCACCCTGATGCTTTCGGTATTGAATAACTTTTTACAGGGTTTTGAGTGCGCATTTTCGTTTTAAAGCTTATTCAAAGACAATTCTCGCTATTTTTTCATATTCGTTATACAATTCATTGTACATTAAGTTGTATTAATACTCTTTATATCAATCATTAACTTTTTTACTGTTATTTGAGCTTTTTCTAAACCAGTTTGGAAGTTACAATATATTGTGTAAATTATTTAGGTTTCTAACGGCTGCACCTTGTATATTAAATCAGTTTCATAACGAAAACGTTATTTATTTGAGTTTAGAGCCTCAGTTAAATACTTCAGATGGTCCAGAATTCACTATAAAGAACTTGCAAGAAAATTAATATGGTCTGTTAGAAGACAAAACGGCATTTAGATTTGAACGGAAATTTATTTAGTTCCAATAGAATATCAGGAATTATTACTCTGCTTCATTTGCAAACAGAATATAACTAAATTTATTAGATAGAAATACAATTCAAATAAACAGAAATAAGTATAATTTTAATATTTACAGATAAATACATTTGAAACTTTTACTCCTATAATTAATAAGAAATAAATATTAAATGAATGTGCACCTTATCTGTAGTTTAAATAGAAATCAGGTTTTAATATCAACACAGTTAGCATTGAAAGCATAAATTCTTTGAATAGCTTTGATTCATGCAATTTTATCGCACGTAAACATTTTGAACTGATATGATTTTGTATCAAACATTTTATCGGTATTTCAACGAATTTTTTAATAATCTAACTGTTATATTTATTATTTATAGATGTCGTTAGAATTTCAAGGATTGTTTACTTCAGTTTTCTCAGTGATTCTTATTAGTATTCATATATATATATATATTAAAGTCGTTTTCTTCATTAACTAAAATGTAATGCTGAACGTGGTGTAATATGTTTTGAATTTACTGCCGCAAGTTTTTCTGTGCTCTTAAAAAGGTAGTTCCATCATCACCATATATGAGCACATCTTTCTCTTCTCGTAGTGTATCATTGTCAGACTGCCGTGATATTTCTGAAGTCATGTTGCTTACAACTTCGCTGTGTATTGCCTTTGTGGTGAGGCATTTAAATAGTGCTATATGTCTACTCCATGATATATCGTCTGCCGTTTGATGTTTTTCCTACGTAATAAGCTCTCCCCGTGATTTACGAAAGCGACGCTGTCACTCTAGATGTTTAATCGACTGATTGTTAAATATATACCATTTTATACAACTTTTTCTGAATTTATCTCATATTTTTGCCACCTATTATCATCAACCTTCTTTTGAAGTATGTTATTGCCATCTGTGTCCCTCTATGTATTGGTAATTTGAATGCTACTGTAATAATAAGTTTAGGAAGATGAGGGTCCATACTCATGATGATTGGATATTTTTCACGAAAGCTTAGATATGATACTTGAATCTTTTGAATTCTCTTGATTCTTTTGTCAAATTGTTTCCTTTCGCCTATTTTTATAAATTCTTCCTTGAAGTGTATTGCTTTACTATTTGAGACTGCGTTGAACAGTGTCTGCTCTATTTAGCTGGTTGTTGATGCCTTGGTGTTGTTTGTTTTGATTTGATAATTTGAAACGTACCACTCCTAAAACTGCACCAGCACGTTACATATAATATAGAAATATAGTGCTTCAGCTAGTTCAAATAAATATCGGAGAGGGAACGTGAGCTTTATCCTGTATTAAATATTGTGTACTCTCAAAGGAAAGAAATTATTAGACGCCACTAGATGTGTTCGATATCCAGAAACGAATTACTAACAAAAATTAATTTATTCACAATAAATAGATAAAAGATTGAATAATCATAGCAGAGTAATTAATTAAATGTCATGAAATCATCAATATCACAATTTTATAAATTTAAATAGTTAATCAGTGTAGAAAAAATTCAAGTAAACAAATAAATACAGCAATGTACATTTATCAAGATACTTACGTAAGCTTCCTTGTTTTCAATAAATTGCATAGTACTGTAACAGTATCAACCGGAGTTACGCTACAAGAAATTCAATTAATAATTATGAATTGTATTACAGGCTACTATTTTGGATATAATTATTTATAAATTGTAAACCGGAAGTAGAAGTTTTCTTTTATGAATTTCAGGTGATAATATTAATTGAATATTATCAGAAACAATACACTGCTTGCGTAAAGCAAATCGTGATTACGTTAATACCAGATGTTGATAACAAATTCTAGCTTCTATTATACAATCATCCAGCCTGGATATGAATTAAGGTAATTTAGCCAGTTCAAGCGATGGTTCATACTAGAGATGAAAGAGATTAATTAGACCTACCAAGAGAAAAAAATCATTGAATGATTGTTGAAGAGATTATTTAGAAAACAACAATTAAATGATATAGTAATTTAATACCAAACCATTAAATTACAAAAATTTAGCTATTTTTAAGTAAGATTTACACATAAGATATGTTAGAAGAGATTGTCAAATCTACAATTATTTTCCATGCATAGATTAGAAATTAACTCAAGGTTCTTCAAAAAGCCATAGGCGTGACAAACATTATGTATTGTAAGTCAAAAAATCTTTAATATTACTGAATTAAATTGTATATTATTCAAATCGAGAACGAAAAATCCCAAATAATTAAATCTGATGTTAGAAATGAATAATGTGCGAAAATTCAATTTAAAAATGTAAAAAATGTCCAAGTAGGAAACAATAATTCAGGAAAAGGAATTTAAATGGTTCAAAACTTAGAAACAGACGTTACAAATTATTTTTGAATCAACTATAGTATGCTATTGCCTTTTCTGTCAGGTGTTTGAAACACCTGACTCCCCTCCGCCATATCCTGTGGGTCTATAATATTTTGAGGTTCTATATCTCTTCATAATAGATCATCTATGTTTTCCTTTGATGAAATATTATACCAATTTCCCCTGGTAGAGATTTGGTAATTTAGGCAATTCTGTTTGTTACAAATGTTTTCCATTTACTTAATCTTATCCTTATTCATGTCAGAGTGATCACATAGAGTTGAATTAAGCTAACGTTGAGATATTTTGAATTGCTACGTCTTTTTGTTTATTTTGATTAAATTCGCTAATAATTCTGCTGCACACAATTCTAGTTTTGATAACGTTTTTTTTTTGTTTTCATATGTACTAATTCTATTTTTTGCTTGTAGGAGACGGGCCATCTATTCTCCGTCGTTGATACTTATTTTTGGGTAAATGTCTACTTCGTATACTTTTTTAAGGCATCACAAAAGCTATGGATTTATACTTGTCTTTGTCTTTTTTGTTTGACGTGAATCGGTCTCAGAATCTTTATTTGTTTCACTTTTGATAGTATTTTTCATTAATTTGATTAAAAATTCCTTAGTGAATACCATTTACCTTTTTAAAAATCTACTATTTGAATTCTGTTATCGTTTTTTTTTTTGTATATTTTTACATCTAAACTTCAAATTTTGCCCATTGCTTCGATTACGCGCAGTTTGCTGACAAGATTATTGCGTTCTATTTTTCGCTCTCGATCAAGATTAAAGTATTCGATCGGGATACTTCCGCCTAAGATATAGGTATGAACGGTCGTTTTTGATGAGGGTGTTATAAAATTCAGTAAAAGTTCTTAAAAATCATTAAATCATCAGTGGTGTTAAAAAACTGTTTTCATATACAGTTTGAGCGCATTCCTTTAGTTAATTATAATGGTGGATCACGTTTTTGTTCCCTACCACCCACTATTGAACCAGAAATGCCATATCTAATTTATAATCTTATTTACAGTTACACCCAATCATTTCTTAGGTTTATTAAAATAGATGTGGATATCCAGTAACCATGCTACTAATTCTTGGGTGATGTAGCCGTTCTTTATGATTATCCAACATGATATATTTTTCAACAACGTTTATCGATAATGTTTTAACATAATGCAATACCTAATGAACTTTTCTTCAAAATATAATGTGATTTGCCAGTTTTGACAATTGCATGTACATTTATTACAATTTAGATATTTATCGTTAGTCAGAAAAGATTACTACTACTAATTATTATTAATAAATATGCATTTATTAGAACCTTCAGGTTTAATATCTTTTGACAACACTATCGATTAGCATTTACAATATTCAAGCCTATTCTATTTTATTTTGAAATTAAACTTGTTAAAAGTTTTGATTAAATAAAATTCATTATAGTTTTGCAACTTACTTTTCTTAAGCGACTAATTGTATTATCATTTTTCCTGGACAGTAGTATTCAATTAACTTTTGATATTGTATCATTCCGTAATTTTTGTAATTTATATTGTACTATAAAAATTTTTAATTATGAAACTCTTATACAATTGTAAGGTTGCAAGGCAGTTTTAGAATTTTTCTTTACGTCTTTAGTTAATATAAATGTGATATTTAAGAAGAATGTGAGTAATGTAGAAATTAAAAATATTTCATTTTGCTGTATGTCTATTGAATTCCTTATACTTATTATTTTGCAGACATTTTATTTAGTACTATAGAATGTTTTCATTTTGAAGGATTCTTTCATTTAGACTTCTCGATATAACATAAAATTTAATTAGGCATCGTTTTTTAGTGATTCTTTTGAACTATATTTTTTTTCTATTCGATTTAATTAATTATATACGTTTGTCTATTATTAACCAAATTTTCAATATTATTTAGTGTCATTTCATTATAAATTATTTCGTATTTTACAGTATAACAACAGCTTATTATTTATTAACCATGTTAATAAAATTGTATACTTCCTTTTTTTAATTACACACCCAAGCGCGCGCGCGCGCGCACGCCACACGCACACGCAAACGCATAGCCACTCCTACCTCCTCCCACACCCACCGCCACCTTCCCTAAGCTCATCGCTCAACACCGACGCCGTTATCCCTTGTACTAGCCTTTGTCCAAGATATAACAGCTCTCTGCATATTCGAAGTCCTTTAATTAAAGAAGAACTCATGATTTTCCGCTAGGTAACATCCGCCCCATTTCTGTCGCCTTGAAAATGATGAGCTAAAGTCATGCATGGTTTAAAACTATTTTAGACTGTGACAAATGACGCAGGGAAACAAAATTATTTCGTAATCATAAGCAACTACTCGTATTAATACTATGCTACATATTAAATAATGTATAAGAAATCGTTTACGAATCAAATTATCTGCTTTTGATTACATCGTTTCTAGTTTGTGAAAATAGCTTACAATAGAAATAGTTTTTACAATTGTTTAGCTATTCAACTGTAGAACAGTTGATGAAATGAATGATCTTTGAAATGTAAAATATTAAAAACATAAGTAAATAGACGCATCATAGTTTCAACTACAATTCGTATTTATGTACCAGCGAAGGCGGGATGATAATTAGGCGGCCTTCAAATAGACGGCGGCACTACACTAACTAATAGTGTGAAATTTTAAAGCTACATATTTAGGTTGGTCACGTTAAAAATCTGACGGCAGTCTATCAAAGAGTTTGATATTAGCAGCTTCGCAAAGTGAAAGTGTTTTTGTTTGTTTCGCTATGGATGATATTGAGAAACATCACTAAGTTTCTGTATATCAAAGGTTTAAAAAAATAGATATTCTTGAAGAAATGCAGAATGTTTTAGGTAATCCTGTTCCTTCATATACGATCATAAAAAGTTGGGTAGCTAAGTTCAAACGCGACCGCACAAGTGTCCAAAGTGAATACCCATCGGGTCGCCCAAGATGCGTCAACACACCACAAATGGTCCCAAAGTTCCACGAAATGGTGATAAAGGACCGGAAACTAAATGTAAGTGAAAGTTGCAGTACTGTGGGTATTTCAAAATATTTGGTATGGAATATTCTAACAAGAATTAGACGTAACACAGATATCTACAGGATGGGTGCCGCGTTTACTCTGAGTGGAGCGAAAAGGAGTGCAGGTTCAACTGTCGCAAGAGTAATTGTACTGTTTTCAAAATAATTCAGCTGCTTTATTACCACAGATGGAACATGGGTTCATTGCTATACCTCAATAAAACCGCAATCTAAGTATTGGACGGAACTAGGTTGTTCGGCTTCAAAGAAAACTATGACAACGAAGTCTGCCGGAAAGATAATGATGTCGGTTTTCTGGGATGCTAAGGGAATTCTAATGGTCAGTTACCTCCCAAATAGGTAAACAATAAATGGTGAATATTATGCTAACTTTCTAGAAATTTTGAACGAAAAATTCGCAAAAAAAGGCCCGGTTTAGGACATAAAAGATCATATTTTATGGTAATAATGCACGTACTAATACCAGTACCGTTTCAATTCTCAAGATTCGCGAACTAAGGTACTATTTACTTTCCCATCCACTGTATTCGCCCGACTTAGCTCCATCGGCCTTTAACCTATTTCCCAAACTCAAGATTTAGCTAGGGGGGAAGCAAAAGTTTTCAACTGATGAAGAGGTCAAAAGTGATAAAGTGATAGATTTCTATTTTGCGGGACTTGTAGAAAATTTCTTTCGTGATGGAATTAAAACATTGAAATATCGTCGAGACAAATGTATTGAACGTTTAGCAGTTGATGTTGAAAACTAAAAACATTTTTGTAACAGTAATACTTTCCTTTCACTTTTTTAAGCAGAAATTTACTAAATTTATTTTCCAGTTAGATTAGAAGATTTGTGCGTATGAAATGCTCATATGAACATATATCAAATAGCACTCCTTATTTACCGGATATCTCTTATATATATATATATATATATTGAAAATCTTCTACTATTATAAATATTTTACAATTAATATTACTGAATAATAATATCCAGAATTTGGGTATAATAAAGA
>JAHWXV010807079.1:0-21789 GCA_024586415.1 Phrixothrix hirtus
CTTTATATATATATATATATATATATATATATATATATATATATATAGGTTTAGATGTTTCAGCGGCCATTTCGTTGATAAAGTACATTTTTTTTGGCAATTAAAAATTCGTCCATTTCTAAACGACTGGCAAATTTCAAGATTATTATTCGAGGTTCATTTGGTTTATGTGGATCCGATGGCAATCTGTGATAGACATCGATCATATTCTTTTCTAAACCGAAATTAATGGCCCTCGTCGCGATGCTAATAGTACTTATAACATTTTCGTCTCTTGTCTCGGGAACTGTATGGATTTCTATACAGTCTAGCCTAGAATATTTCTGTAAATGGTTATAGACCGTTTCATATTATTATTATATTGTCTCAATTTATTGTTTTGTTGAAGAAGTAGTTCGATTTGAGGAACACAACTATCAACTTTATTGTCTTTTCCTTAACATCATCTATCTGATTATTGAGATATTCTATAGATGTCTGAAATTCTGTAAGTGATTTTATCATTTTCGAATTTCCCTTCTGTATTGTTTGCTTTACAGTAGTCTTTATGACTTCAACGATATTCTGGGCGATAGCGCTGGAAATATTAGATGTGCTATCGCTAACACTTACATTTCTGGTTTTACAGATATGACATCGCCAATTGACCTTCTCTCCGATATTCATTTTACGATAATTCTATTCACGAATGTTGCACATAAATAATTAAATCCACTATTACACCCCTAACAGTTTACAAAAGCATTATCTGAATGGAGTAGATCACTACAGATCTTACAAGAAACCATTTTAGCAAAACAAACACCAACAGATACTGTTAAAATTAAATAAATTCAACAAAGCGACAATCACACATTCGCGCGCTGTTACACTCGCACGTATATGGACATGAAATGAAAACGTGGAAATTAAACAGCTTATATTACAATAAACTAATTCATGCTATATCTGCTGTAACCGTAGTTATTGGAAATCCATCAGGATCTACATTTCCTGCTTCTAAGTGTGCCTCTCCTTTACTAACTAACTTTATATCTTCCCAAGCTTCCTCCTTGATTTCTTCATTTACACTTGCTTCGTTTAAAGCGTACGTAGGTGTCGATATACTAGGGGTATCTAAGGAAGAATATAATTTGCTGAACTGACTGTAACAG
The DNA here is from genome assembly GCA_024586415.1 of Phrixothrix hirtus. Lineage (NCBI taxonomy): Eukaryota > Metazoa > Arthropoda > Insecta > Coleoptera > Phengodidae > Phrixothrix > Phrixothrix hirtus. Next base: position 1,155 of record JAHWXV010807079.1, read on the forward strand.
GCACCAATTGCTACAACTCCACAAACAACAAATTTATTTGTCTACGCTATTACTATTGGAACAAAGTTAGAACCAACGACAGCTTTATTCAACATTATAGAGAATTTCATGGAACAAACATAAATTATATAACTGATATTCAAATAAATAAATTCAAGGTTACAGCAATGAGTGATTGCATTGCAATTTATTACATCACCATTATGACTAATTTTATTCCTTACTAATATATAATTTTTTGGAATCCTTCTTTCTTATAAATAGCAGCTTAAATTCATTTCGTTTTACTTTTTCTTAGCATCTTGTCTTGTTAAGTAGCCGTTTTAAATAAACAGAAATATAAACGTCTGTTATTAAAGTACTTTCAAATAAATACTTAAATGATTACATATGAATAAATATCTGCAATTCAGTATATTTAAATAAAGACCTCTAAACAATCAGCTAGTTTCGTTAAATTGGTATCAGGTAACTGATTTGTTATTAAAATTGCGAACATAGACTATTACAATTAAAAGTTAGTGTGAACTTTTTTCTATATGACAGTGACAAGAAGCGCCGAAAAACTAAATATGAAGGTGTTGACAGAAATGCTGTAAAAGATGCAGGACAAAATGGAATTCAATCACGACGAAATGAAATCTAATCAAACTAAATTACAAGAAGAACTGTATTCCAATCAAGACAAAATGCAATCAAATCAAAATAAATTACATGATGAAATTAAGGCAAGCTAAAATGCATTAAAAGGAGAAATTACAAACAGATTGGGCCAACTGGTTTACGTTCATTTCTCAGTTATAGACAAGGTTAAATTTTTTTACTATAAAGCTATAAAAGCCCAAGTAATATCATAGTTGTAACGTTCTTTTTTTAATCATTGGTAATTTTATAGAATTTCAATAGGTCAAATTGAATTAATACATTAATTCATTTGAATTGTTAGGTATTTCTTTGTGAAATCTATAAAATTGGCTGTAAAATAAAAATATTAAATGTAACATTTCTACTAAGTGCGCCCGTGTATTTTGCAACTATGTAGATAAAGCCGCCGCGAAGGTGATGCAAGTTTGATTGCAAGTATTAGAAGTCCGTTAGTGGTATAATGTCGTCTAAGATTCCAGACTAAATTTCTAATCATGGTGTGTTATATTGTTTCTTAGTTTATTTTCTTTTGGTTAATTGCGCCGTGTTACGTTATCACGGGTAAGATTGTTTCAATTTGTTTATATCTTAATTAATTTCCATCATTCATTATAGCAACAAGTACCGGTGAAGCTTGTTAAGCATGATTGTTCTAAATTTGTAGCTGCAATATATGATTTTTAAATTTTGCATCTTATAGCACCTGTCAAGTTATAATGTTAGAATATCGATAATAAGTAACAACTGTTTCATCTCCTCTAACGTCCTGGAAGTTAGATGTCGTCTACCTAACGCTACAAGTTTATTCACTGTGATTTCGACTACCATTTTGTTTTGTAAAATTAATTTTTGATTTGATAGGGGTTAACTGAGAGTAGTAGTTTTGTGATCTGTTTTCAACTATTTTGGAATATTTTATTTTTGGGAATGTTAATTGTAACGGGTGGCCTAGATCCCGTTAAGGCAAAAGTCAATGACCCAGTTTGTCATTTTAGTGTTCCGAATCACCAAATCACCCCCATTTAGTTTTAAAGAATTGTTAAAGTTTGCGTCTTTATAAGTGTCGTATATTTAGACTTCCAGAATTTTAACAGATGAAAAGAATATGCGTGATTTGTCGGAAATCTATTCTCGCGTTTCACTTTATCACTATATTTTCCACGGACAATGTTACAAAACGAACTTTAGTAACCGCATCCATTATCAATTACTCTAAGATGGTGAGAATATTTTACTTAGATGCCGACATTAGCCATATCAAAATTGGTGTAGTTTTATCGCGTGATAGACAAAAACGAGTTATTGGATATTTTTGCAAGGTGTAATCCTAGCCTGAGAGGAACTATTGTTTTACCCAATAAGAATTGCTAGCGATAACAAAAGTTGTTGAACGCATTTACCAATACCTTAATGGACGACATTTAAAATTAAAGTCTGATTAAGTAGCGTTGAATGGCTACTACAGTTTAAGAATCAAGATCGTCAAATAGCGCGATAGATTAAACAGCTACAAAGTTTTGACTTTGAATTGGAGCATCGTTCCGGAAGAAACCTTCGAACCGCTGATGCTTTGTCAAGACAACCAAGCCAAAAGATTGCAAGCACTGATCTCGGTTGCAGTCATAAGTTATAGAACCTCTTGTCAGCCCCTCTATTATAATCACCGATGACTAGTAACCAGATAATACCAAGCAAGATCAAGAAATAGATCTAGATCAGAACTTGCTATTAACATGGAATAGCGAAGGTCGAAGACCAGGTTGGGTGGAATGACCCCATTCGATTCCGTTGTTAAAGGATATTGGATTGAACGGGATTCTTAGCAAGTTCAGGATAGCCTTCTGAAGAGTGTCATAGAAAATGGTTATGGAAGTGAAAAACTTATGTAGTTACGATAACTGTATGGTGGTCAATCCGGTAGGCAAATGGGAGTAATGAAATTTTAGAAAAGGGCTGTGAACGATTTTATTATAAAAACTGCAAGGATAACGTTGAGGAGTGGTGTCGAAATTGTGTAATAAGCGCTTCTGGTAACAGCAACTTGGGTAGGTTGAAGGCATGAACGAGGCCATATAATGTGTGTAGCCCATTTGAAAGAGTAACAATTGGTGCAGTCTGTCAATTTCTGGAAACAAAAGCACAAATTAGATACAACCTAGTTGCGATGGACTATTTTAGTAAATGGATCGAAGCACACTCTCTATCAAATCAGGAGCCAATTATAACGGGCGAACCTTAGTAAAGGTATTGTTTAGTCATTTCAAAATTCCTTTGAATTTACATTCAGACCAAGGAAGAAATTTTGAGTTAGTCTCATTCTAAAGTCCTTCCCAGATCTTAAATCTGCGCAAGACCAGAAAAGCTGCCCTTTATTCGCAGTCATATGGAATGATGGAACGTATTAATCGAACTATAGGAAAATATTTGTCAAAAATTTTCTCAAACAATCAATGCGATTGGGGTCAACACTTACACCTGTGTTTTGTGGCATATCAATCAGCTGTAAACGGAACGATAGGGGAAGCTCCAGCTATAGTGCTGCTTGGGCGCAAAATTAGTTATCTTGAGATTTAGAGTTTGGTAATAAGCCTGAAAAAGTGGAGGTTGCTGGAAATGCTGGTTTGGTTGCATCAGCTTCAAAGTCGGAGGCAATATCTCAAATTACAAAGATCTTGGTAAGCTTCTTATAAAGTGATAAAAGGAATTCACTGTACAATCTACCGAATAATGAAATTTCTCTGAGGAAAACCTAAATTGGTTTACATGGATCGGTTGGTCCCATACGATAGGAGTAACGCGGAATCAGAACAGAAACAATGTGAGCAAAGGGCAAACCATGTTGAATTAGAAAAACTAGGACCCCACAACGCCAACATGTCATTTATCAAATTTATGTCAACTTATTCAGTAACTCACAAATCTTGATCAGGGGTTATCTCTAAAAAATACAGAAATCGGTTAGCTGTACCAAAGGTGTACCCCTTGCCCACTGCGTTGCTAATGACGTCTGAATTAAAAGTTGAGTTTAAAAAGACGTATGGTGGCGTAGAAGAAATACAACAGCAACAGCCAGAAATTGGAAAGGCATTTCACCTACTACGCTATCATTAATAGGGTATGCGAAGTATTTATTATCTTTTGACGAAAGCATTAATCCATCGAAAACCACGTTATGAAGATTTTTGGAAGCTATTATAGGATCTAAGGAAACAAATTTGTGCCGGTAGAGAACTAGCCGTACGATAGCTCAGATACTATCTAGACCAGCTTAAATTCCGCGTCGCGCGTAAATGTTGAAACTAGTACTTCTAGTCACTGGTATCAAGATCCATGTGTAGTTGGTATCTAAGTGTAACTTTACCGACAACGAACTCTGTGGACTTTCACCTTTTCGAGAAATGAGGCTGCAAGGATGGATCGTAATACAAATGCCGACACTCGCATACAAACGTAGAACCAACTCTAGAGCAAAGTAAAAGGTAACCTTTACGGCACGTCACAGTCTTAAGAATGACGAAATGTAACAAAATTAAGACAACAATAATTTTTTAGAACATTCTGGAACATTTTATAGAACAAAGATAAATGATGTAATCACAAATAACTCATTACTGTAACTGATATCTAAATAAATAAATTCAAGGTTACGGCAACGAGTCATGGCATTTCAATTTATTGCATCAACATTACGACTAATTTTATTCCTTGCCAATTTATAATTTCACAGACTTCTCCTTTCTACATAAATAGCAGATTAAATTCCCTTAGTTGTAGTTTTGTTTAGGATCCTGTCTTGCTGAGTAATAAATTTAAGTGGATAGAAATATAAAAGTTATTAATAGAGAACTGTAAAATAAATACTTAAGTGAAATCCCTTTAAATAAATAGCTGTAATTTAGTAAATTTAAGTAAAGGCATTTAAACAATTAGTTAGTTTCGTCGTGAGCATGACACGGATTATATATTGTTTCAAATGAGCTTTTTAGACCCAAACGTTTTACAAAAATGGGATCTATATCAGAAAGATTACACCGAAAGCCCGAATATATCAATGTTTTTAAAGCAGAAAGTACATGTCCAATATTAATAAATTATTCCACGGCGGGCACCTTAATTATATTTTCTGATTTTGAAACGTTTTCTATTTTCACATTTAAGTTACGAAGAATTTTTTATTTGATTTCTTTGGATGTTGGCAATAAAGATGTTTTCGAGAAATTTTTATTCCTGGTGTCCAACTATTTTCTGCGGAAAGACAATGAAAACGTTCAATATTTAGCTGTAAATTATGAGAAGCTCATGGCCTAATCATGTTCTATTCACGTCCTGAAATAATCTGTTTCCTATTCACATAGTAGGAGCTACTCACCATCTGATCTTAGTTATGGTATCATAATCACATACTAGTTTGTTGAAAATTAATCACGATATAGTTCGGTCATAAGAAAACGATGAAGTATTGGCAGCGATTGCTATTGCTTTAGATAAAAATGTCACAAGCTGAATTGAAAATAAGACATGCAACAAATTTGCGAGTATTCGGCCGGCAAAGCTACAGTGAAGCGAGGCGGGTTCATCGATACTTTCAAGGTGGAAGACTGCAGGGTTATGTCAAAATCGGGAATTGTGGCCGCCACTGTTCTCTAATTAAGTACTGCAGACCAGGCAAAGTTCACGGAAAACACCCTGTATGTCAAGATGTTCGAGACCTACCTTCATAACGCCGAGAGACACTCCTACGGTAATGCAGATCCGGGATATAATTGAAGCTGAAAGATGATACTCTCAACGGTAAGTGATAATTATTTATGATTGCTCCTGTATATTAAGGAGTCGTAATGCACTAGTAGCTTAGGAGATGCCCCCTTCGTAATATATTACTAATTAGGATTTGATATTGATTATCAAAAGTAAACAGTACTGAAATTGAGACACTCTGTATATTAAAAGGACATATTTGAAGTGTTACTACAAATTACGGCTCTAATTGACACTGAACACAAGTTAAAACTTTGGTTGAATAATTGATGACACGAGTGTAAAATTTGACTACCTGGTATAACTTTACTATTTTTAATGACAGTGTTAATGTTATGAAGGTTTTAAATTTAGCTCGAAGCAAATGACATAACTTTCCCTTTTACTAATAAATTACTGGATTGGACATAAATCTATTGTACATGCACATTAAAGTTAAGGCTTTGGCGAAATTTGTATTATTAAAATGAGAACCTTTAGAACGTGTAGATCACATGGATTAGTAGAATTTATAATGAAAAAGGAATTAGAGTTAGATGGTAACTTATTTTCCACTTTCTCTATGAAAGTACGAAATGTAACTTTGATGCCTCGTTTTAATTTTATTCTAAAATTTTTGAATTCTTCTATAGAAACTGTTTATCTTAAATTGCTTTCGGTACTTTTGTCTTTACACGCGTCTTTTAAATACAGTTTTGGTTACATTTTTATCTAAAATGTATATTCTTTCATAAAATATTGTGAACTTTTTCTTAGAATCCGTAACTGTATATAAAAGCTTCAGTTTGTATTACTTAATTTTCTATATAATTCCAAGAAATTTACTTTCTTAAAATTATATTCTGGGTCTCCGAATGTATCAATAAATGAGTTACTTCAAAAGTTAAATGAACATTTGTAGTGCACATACAGATGATGTCGATTCTCTTTTACCAGAGAACCATTACGGCGGTGTATTTTTATATTAATATTACTAAATATTATATCCAAAATAACATTATTAACATTTACTAATTAGATTTACCCGTATTAATTATAGTAAATCAGTAGTTAGATTATTTATTATGCGCATTTTATTATTAGGTATTACTTAATCTTTATTATTCGGTCTGTACCTATTAAGAATAATTAAATCTCCTGATATCTTTGAATTCTTTTCAAATTTATATATATTTCTATTAACAACATTTGCAAAGTTTTAATAACATCCTGTGCTTGATCCTGAGATATTTGTCGTTAATAATTTTTGTTTTCGGAACCTTTACTGGAAGATTTTTATTTTTAGATCCATCATAAGATATCACCTTTTAGCTAATAAAAAGAGTGAACCAAGTCAAGTTTTCAAATAATTAAACCAAAATTTACGAGGATAGTTCAATGAATCAGGTAAAAATTTTAGAAATGACGTCAGCCGAATAAAATTGATACCATTTTGTTAAAACGCATTCCTCCAAATGGCGCTGTTCCAATTTTCAATACCCCGTGCCAATTCGTTTGCGTTTGATAGCTATTTAAAGTAAACTTGTATTGGTTTCACCAGAATGATTTTCACGTTCTCCTTAAACATTATTTTGTACGAAGAAAAAGACAATAACGGAAGTAAAACACACGCTTAACTAACATTATCCGCATTCTACTCTATTCATTAAAATTACTTGCAAATGGTTCAATGAGTTTCGTTGTGGTTGTACTAGTGTTTGCCGAGCTAAAAAAAAAGCAAGTGCACCAGATATGATAAGAAAAATATATGATATTGTGTTGGTAGATCATCAAACAAAAGTGCGTGAGATTGTGGATACTTTATGCTTGTCAACTGATACAGTGGTTTCAATTTTACAAAATGATTTCATATAAAAAAGTCTCTTGCATAATGGGTGCCGCGTTTGTTAACAGTGGACCACAAACGCAATCGTTTAATATTTGAACTGTTTCAACATAATACACCTAAATTTTTGCATCAACTCATTACTTCTGATGAGACTTGAATCTAATGGTATATCCTAGAAATCAAAAATGAATGGAGTCAATGGGTAGAAGCTTGTTTAAGTGCACCCAAGGAGGCAAAGGCGTACCATCCGCTGATAAATCAATGGCTTCTGTGTTTAGGAAGCTTGCCAAATTATTTTCGTTACCTATTAGAACAATATCAGGAAAGTATCATTTATGATTTTTGTATCCGGTTGAATGAAAATGTTAAAGAAAGAAAAAAGTTTTGCTTCACCACGATAATGCACTCGCATATTCTTGAGCTATGGTAACTGCAAAAATAAATGAATTGCATTTGGAAATGCTTCCACTTGCCCCATATTCACTCTGCATTGCTACTTGTCACCATTTTTTATCCCCAAACAAGAAAATTTTGCTTGCTGGTAAGAAATTTTCATCAATTGGAAAAGTGCTTGCCGCAGTAGACATATATTTTACAGAATTTGTTAAATCTTTTTCTACTGAAGGCACTAAACGTCTTGAATATCATTGGATTAGGTGTACATATTTAGTTGGAGTCGAAATATGTTGTAAAATGTTTTTACAGCCGGAAAAAATACATACAACTGTTTGTTTAATAAAAAATCTAGTGTGGGACTTTCTCTTACGTATATAGATATGCAAAAAGTATGCACAAATGATCAAATTATTATTTACGTTTATTTTGGAAATAATAATTGTAATGGCCACTTATCCAAGTAACCGGACACAGGAAAGGCTGTTTAACTCCGGAAATTTGCTCTGATAACACATTTTTCAGAGAAAACGTTAAGTTCACGTGAAAGGGCATTAAAGCAAGTTTAAAAATAAATGTTATAGCTGTTGTTTATTCGCGACTCTTCGTGTTAGAGATATTGTGTCACACACGCGCACGCACGCACGCATGCACGTACGCATCCATGCACTCACATACGTATGAACACACACATGCGCGCGCGCACACACGCACGCACGCACGCACACACACAAACCAATTTTCGAAAACATGATTTTTGTACTCAGGGGACCCGAATACGCGTATTTCCACTAAAATTTCAAACATCTAAATTTTGGACGAAAGCAATACATACTTTCTCTGTATTATATTTCATATAGGTAAAAGAAAGTAAAAATGCAATCATGGTCAACATAAAATAATAAAATTAAGGTAAATGTAATTAAATAGCATTGAGTAAATATAATATTTATTACATTAGATTAATGTTTTTCCTTCTTTTAAATTACCTATATCATTGGAATAATTTGTTACTATAATGCAAAGAAAATTCCACCTTCGGTGTTAATAAAACGAACTAAGGCTCCTTAAATTTATAAGTTACTTAAGTATAGTTTTATTTGTTGATATTTTCAACAACATACTCCTGTAAAGAATAGTTCTTTAAAACATTAACTTAGTAAATATGGAAACCAATAAAAAGTAAACTAAAGATATTACACATAGGAAGGAATTCCGTTGCATTGGCGATCGATTACATGCTATTTGTAGATTAATTACGTACATATGTATATGCATTCATAGCCATATGTGGTATTTGTGATTCGCATAGTTGTCCAGATTGGCATACGCAGAAGATGATTAATCTAAATTGAATAAGCCTTATTATTTAATAGCGGTTTAATTGAACATTACTAAACCACATAATTGACTGTTTAATGAGAAGCTTTAGCACCGCGATTCAAAACTATATGCTATAAAAGGTTAAAATGGAATTCTGAAATTCAAACAAACAAAGTATATAAATTAATTAAAAATACCCAACAATATTAAATAGTTTACTACTATTTTAATTTACCGTACGAATATTTTTTATCACGCACCTTTTAAATTAATAAATGCTTTGGTTTTTAGTTATTATAACGTACTGAAGACTGCAGTCTACCTCACGTACAAAGTATTATGATACTGGTAGTAGGAGCTATCTAATTATGACAACTGAACAAAAATTTTCGACATGATACACCACAACATTTAACCATAATAACTTGAATGTACGACAAATGCAAGGATTAATAATTCATATTAACTCATATGTAGGTATTTTATTAGCACTTGGTTGGTTCCCACAATGATAGTTGCTGTAATCGTGAAGCTTTTGAGTTGGCTGAAACTTTCACTATAAAACTTTATTGACTACGAATTAATAAATTTCAAACTCACACAAAGAGTGGAACCTTTAAAAACTAATTTTTAAAAAAATACTCCAAGGATCTAATAATATGTCTTAAACAAACTGCATCAAATAAAATAAATGCAATCCGTTAGAGTACTTTTCTATGGAGAGTAATAAAATGTATCGAACATTTTGGAAGGTCTTTCGGATAACTAAAAGCATTAAAATCAGTTCAGGTAATCCCCCGGGTTACTAAAGTTGAAAAACTTAAACGCTTAAATAAAACAAAATAGAAAAATCAGGTGTGGGACAACACCCGACCTTCCCTTATCCGTTTTGAATTTAATTTGAAGTTATTAACGTTAATGAATTTCCTATATACCTATTCTGTAAACTCTAAAATTAATTTAAAAGCATAAATAATTTATCCATTTATAATTTCCTATATATCTAGTAAGACCATAATTACATTTGAAGTTATTATACAGTAAAAATAGTGTACACATATCATTTAAATATTAATCTATTTTCATTTTAGAAACGACAATGGCAACGGTCACCCATCCGATTGAGTGAACGTGCGAAACACTGCTCAATTTCGGAGATTTTCTCAATTACTTGCTTCAACTAATTTTCTTACAGCAACGGATTAACTCGCAAAGAACATCATCATAGGCATAACAAATGTAACAAATTAGAAAAAATAGTTACAACCATTTACGAACAAATCGAGAAATCCTCAAAATCGAAAAATAAAATGGCACTTCCCGTCTTCCAATTTTAACAAAATCTTTACTAGGGCGTTTTGAAAAGATAGTATGCCTTTCTATGTGCACGTGACGAATGCAGGCACGTACGCAGGCATGTACGCACTCACTTATGCACGCACGAACGCACGCACGCAATCACGTACGGGATGTCCGGATGGAGACTTCTGGGTGGTATACATAGGACTCCTAGAAACCAGCAACGTAAGTATTGATAGTAGTATACCAGCTCAAATTGTGTTGATTGAGGCCAAGGAAACAATACCTCTTCTCTTAATGATTATCATACCTTCTAAATGACTCTAAAGTAGGGCAAAAGTAAGGAGGGCAAAAGTTAGGAACGTGCACAGCTATCTCATTTGTAGTACGTTGCACAAAAACCCGTGAGAAGGCTCAGGCTATAAAGAATTTATCTAAGCTGCATGCTACACTCGAACTTTTGAACAGTTTATCCCATGAGCAATAGAATAAATCCAGCCAATACAGCCAATGATATAACCACATATTTGCCACGGATCACGATTTGAAAGGAAGAACAAATGTTGTAACCCACGAAATAAATACCGGTGATGCGCAACCAATACGTCAACGGCCAAAGAGGCTGCCTTTATCCAAACAAGAGGAAGCCAAAAAGATAACCAAGGACATGACCTGTGAAGGCACAATAGCGTCACCCAGCAGGTCTTGGGTATCATCAGTTGTACCGCTTAAGAAGGAAGGTGGTAGCGCTCGATTTCGTGTGGATTTCCGTCATTTAACTTATGTGGCCAAAACGAACAGCTACCGTCTACCCAAAATTGACGATAATTTAGACACGGTTTCTTGCTCCAAATGGTTTTAGACTTTATACATGAAAATTGGATATTGGCAAATTGGTCTAGAGGCTGATCATGGGGATAAGGTAGCATTCTCCATTGAACCTGGTCTCTAACAGCTCACCATGATGCCTTTTAGCTTGTGCAATGCACCAGCGACGTTTAAAAGGCTAATAGAATTGATACTGAGAGGCTTCTCTTGGAAAACATGTTTAGTATACATGGACTATGTCATAGTTTTTGGTAAAACCTTCTGGAAAATCACAAAGAGGTGTTTTAAAGACGGAGAAGTACCTATCTACAACTTAGCCCGAGAAGTGTAACTTGTTTCAAGACGAATTGAAATATTTGTATCATGTGGTCTCTGAAAAGGGTGTGGCAGCTGATCCAAAAAAAATTCAGTCGATACGAGACTCGCTACAACCAAATGAAAAGCATGAATTACGAAACCTCTTGAGGTTATGCACTTACTATTGTCGATTTGTACGTGGTTTTGCAGATATCACAAAACCGGAGACAGAACTTACTGAATAAGATCAACCACAATTGTAGATGAATGGCTGCTGAGAGCGATTTGGGACATTTAAACAAACTTAGTACCGCACCTATACTTAGTTACCTAAAATGGAGGGAAAAAGTTTCTTAGATATCAATCCTGGTCACGCCAGTATCGGTACAGTGCTGTCGCAAATCCAAGATGGCCAGTAACGGGTAATTGGGTGTTTTAGCTAAGTGTTGCCCAAACTTTGGATGAATAATTGCATTACGCGCCAAGAATTGCTAGCGATAATAGAGGCTGTTCAACACTCTTACCTTTGTGCACGAAACTCATTAATGAGAACTGATCGCGCAGCATTCAAATAGCTTCTACAGTTTAAGAATCCAGAAGGCTAAATAGCGTGGTAGATCGAACGACTGCGAAGGTATGACTTTGAAGTTGAGCATCGTACTGGAAGAAATCTTAGAAATGCTGATGCTTTATCAAGGCGGCGTTGGCCAGAAGATTGCAAGTACTGCTCTCGGCTAGAGTCAGAACCTCTTCTCAAACGTAATCAACGATGACTGGAAACCAGATAATGTCAAGCAAGATTAATGAAGTCACCCAGGCCTACAAATGGTATTGAAATGGAAAACTGAAGATCAAAGACAAGGTTGGGAAGAAATTGCCTCATTTAATTCCACTGTTAAGTATATTCGACCGAATGGGATCCCTTGCAGCTTCAAACCAGCCTTTCCAAAAGAGATGGAAATTAAATATCAATGCAGCTTGCGACAGCTGAACAATGGTCCGTCTGGAGGGCGCGTAGGCGTAAAGAAATCCATGCAAAGGTTCCGTGAAGATGCAAACATGGTCTTAAGGAGCGGTGCCGAAAATGTGTAATATGCGCATCGGGAAACGGTCCATTTCGAAGGCGAAAACCATCGATGCAGCAATATGATGTAGGTAGCCCATTTGAAAAAGCATCCACCGATGTAGCTAGTTCATTTTCAGAAACTGAAGCAGGAAACAGGTACACCTTGGTTGCGATGGACTATTTCAGTAAACGGCCCGAAGCATATGCTCTACCGAATCAACAGGCAATTGCAGTTGCTTAGACATTGGTAAAAGGCTTATTTAGCCGTTTCGGAATTCAGTAGAAATTACACTCAGACTAAGGAAGAAATTTTGAATCAGCCTCAGTTTAATGTCACCGCCAGCTTTTGAAAATACGCAAGACTAGAACAACTGCACTTCATCCAGTCAGATGGAATGGAAGAACGTATTAACCGAAAAATGGGAAAATGTTTGTCAAAAATTGTCTCCGTTTATTAAAGAGATTGGGGCAACTGCTTACATCCGATCTTGATGGTATGTCGATCAATTGTGAAACAAACGACAGGAGAGACCCCAGCTAGAGTTTTATATCAAGCCTGGAGTGGAAGAAGTTGCTGGAAATGCATGTGCTGAAAAGTCTTCCAAAGAAACTGAATTCAAGAATGAGTTCACAACATCATCCAGATTGATTATCGAATGAAATTTCGCTAAAATGTAAATTCCAAAACAAAAGGATTTCAACTCAAAGAACTGGTTTGGTTGTACCAGCTTCAGTGACAGAGAGACCTATCACCCTAACTGCAAAAGTCCTTGTAAAGTGCTAACAAGGATTAACGATATAATCTACTAAATGAAGAAATTGTCCAGAGGGAAACCCAAATTGTATTATATGAATCGGTTAGCCCCATACATTGGGAGGAATGCAGAATCGGAACAGAAAAATGTGAACAAAGGACAAACCATGTTGCATCATAAAAATTGGGGCTCAAGAACAGCGAGAAGTGGTTTACCAAATTTATGTCAACTTATACGGGGTCTCACAAAGCTCAATTTGGGGTTACTACTGAAGAATACAATAATCTGTTCGATGTATTCGAAGAGTACCCCAGGATCATTGTATTGCTAAATACGATCGAATGTTCCATGGCATCGCAGTTAAATTTAAAACAGGTATGGTGGCGTAGAAGAAATATAGTAGCAAGAGATATAAATTGGAGATGAATGTCACTTACTACGCCATCACAGCCAAGGTATGCGAAATATTTAGTACCTTGTGACGAAACGATTATCCCACCAAAAGCCACGTTATGAAGACTTATGGAAGACAGTATGTAATCTAGGGAAACAAATTTGTGCTGGTGCCGGTAGACAGTTAACGTACCAAAATTTGGCTGCACTCTAGATCAGCTTAATTGTCGCGTGGTACGTAACATGTTGGAAGGGTATTTCGGGATCCTGGTGTGTAGTTGGAATTCAAGAGGATCTCTACCACCGAGGAAATCAGTGGACTGCCATTTTCTCAAAAAATGGCGCTCCAAGTATAGATTTCAGTGTAGATTACATTTGCAGGCAAAGGTAGAACCATTCAAGTACAGAGTCCAAGGTTACTATTACGAGATATAACAGTCTTAAGGAGGTGGCAGTGTAACAAAGTTAGAAGCAATATATACTCAATGGAACATTCTGGAACAATCCAGAAGGATCCCTATAATTAAGATATATGGAGTAATCTTAAATGACTCATTACCATAACCACTATCTGTCAATTAAATTTAAGGTCAGCAATGAGTTACGGTATTGCAATTTGTTACATTATTGTTATAATTAATTTTATTCTTTACTAATGTAGAGTTTTCCTTAATCTTCTGAACTTTCTCCTTTCATATAAATAACACGATTAAATTCCGCTCGTTTTAGTTTTAATTATAATGATGGCTTGTTCGTTACTTACATAAATAAACAGAAATATAAACTTTATTGTTAATATACTGTGAAATAAATATTTAAATAAATAATCGTAATATTAGTGAATATAAATAAAGATTTTTAAACAACTAACTAGTTTCGTTACAGTATAAAATTCGTTAGAGGTACAGTAACTTGTACTAAATAAATAATCAAATAACGTATGTTATAGTTAACATGTCATCCAGATACGTCTACAAAAAACTATTATGGTGGCCTATAATCCCTTTGTTGTAGAATTGTTTATAATTCTGTACAAGAGTAAACAACGTGCCTTCTTTCATTGCGCCGGTATTTAAATACTCTCTCTACTTGAATAAACCAAACGATGATCTTCCATTTTCACTATATTTCTTCCTATGTAGAATTTACGTAAGACAACATTAGGAAACAAGTTACTCTTCAGAGAAATTGCGCTATATTTTCCAGTATCCGATTATAGCGATGCAGGCTTGTTGCTAAACTAACATTAAAAATTATGTCGAGCGTACAATATATCATTTCGTCCAACTTTTGCACCTTGGCCTAATGAACGCTTACTTTAAATTTCCCTTTCCATACGCACGACGTATTGTTAAAATAAATCCCAAACTGTTTCGACGTTTGACTGATAGTAAAAAATGTATTTCTACCAAATATACTGTTATATTAAACGATTAATAACTAGTACGTTATATACTTTATATTAAAACGGCAACAGCGACAAAAATTATGGAGCTTTCGATATTTTTTAACTTTTTTGCGACAACATTGAATAATTTATATAGGTATATTATACGGTATACTTTAAAATTACTATTAAATTAATGAAAGCAAGTTTGGCTGACATGGGGTTTGTGAAATTGAATATTTAGTTATGTCGTAATGTAAATAGAAATTGTAAATTATAAGTTAATATATTATAAACAAGAAAATAGGTATATAATACGAAATAATTGTTTTAAGAGGATATTCTAAATTCCAATGTGAAAATATTAAACGGTATCGAATAACTACCCCAAGTACAATTAAAATGCATATCCCAGCGTGTAAGAGTAAATTAATTATCACCTGTCGTCCACTAATATTTCAAATGACTGAAAGATATAACCCTTTTAACGCCAAATTGAAATTGACGTACCCATATGATTATTACATTATAATTCTACCAAGTAAAACCGAAATCAAATGAAGCGAATTATAGAATAACTGCATTATAGATACCTAAAAGAAAGGTCTTGGTACTTCGATTAATTGTATCGCTGTTTTATTTTAGTGATAACTAACAGAAATAGTAAGTTTCTTTTCAATTAAATAGCTTTAGACCTAATTTTAGTGAATTATGATACTTTTTGCCTGATAATTCAATTAATTGAATAAAGTAAAAAATTATATAGATTTACATAATTTACTTAACTTTACTAATTTAATAATATACTATACTCGCATTTTCCATTACTATTTTAATTTGCTAAAGGCTGTAAAGACTCAAATCAATTTTTGCATTTAAAATTTTGCAAATTGTTCTACAAAACTTTGAACTGGATCTTTGTAAAATAACATTTTTGTCTTTAAAAATTTCGCCATTTTGACATAATATTGAATTAATTTCGATTCTTTTATAAAAAATGATGCTATTATCTAAAGTTCCTGTGACGCACCGTTTTCGTAAATAATCGATTTGAACTTTTCATATATAATGCAAACAAACAAACAAATTCATTTTTGATTATTAATTTTAAACAGGTATTGTTAGTTGTCAAATTAGTTTTAAGTTAAAGAGTTATTTATTGTTTAATATTAATTATTAATTTCTTAATATAAAAGGTTGAAGAATATTACAATGGTTTTGTTTAGTATCGAAGAATATGCCGATATGAATTTATTATATGAGGAAATGCAATGCAATGTTCGGGCAGTGGCACGTAGGTATGCGGATAAATTTTCAAATAGAAGACGTCCTGCTCCCAAATTATATACAGTTATTCATCAGAGAATTAGGGAAATAGAATCGGTAATCCCTAAAAATAATGAACTGGAAGACATACTGACATAACAGAAAGATATAGGGATGACATTTTAATGGAGGTTGAAGAACATCCCGAAATTAGCGCAAGAAGATTGACTGAAATGTATCCCAATATTCCTAAATCTTCCATCTGGAATATTTTGCATAGGGAAAAGTTGTATCCTTCTCATTTGAGAAATGTTCAGGCCATGAATGGCGGGGATTTTACTATTCATGTTGATTTTTCTAATTGTTTTCAAAATAAAGAAAATCAAAACCAAGACTTTTTTCAAATGTTTTGCTTTGTGACGGAGCCACTTTTACGAATGATGGAATTTTTAATATGCATAATATACATTATTACTCCAATGTTGTTGAGAATCCTAATGTTATAAAAGAAACTAAACATCAGGAACCGTTCAGCATAAATGTATAAATATATGTTCTTGGCGATGATCTGTTCAGTCCTGTAGAATCTCCCAATCGTTTAAATGGTGGGAATTATCACGCCCTTCTACAAAATGTTCTACCAGATTTATTGCACGTTATTAATTGAAATATTCGGCAAAACTTTTGGTTTCTACATGACGGTTGTCGAGCCCATTATAACAGGATTGTTTGAGAGCGATGAATCGGAAGAGACGGTCCAGTTGCTTCGTCGCCAAGACCTGATTTAAATTCTTGCGATTTTTATGTCATTTATTTACAACCAATAGAAACACGACACTAGCTTTGCAGACAATTTCAAGGTTCTTACGGCGAATTTAGAAACAGTGAGGGAGTTTTTGCAAGAATGCAGCGATCTTTACATATGCGCCTAGATTTGTGCATAGAAATGGGTGTCCGTCGTGTGAAGCATCTATTGTAGATCTAGTTTTGTATTTTATGCTTTCAGTCATTATTTTGCTGTACTTCTTCTTTTATTATTAATTATATCTTCTACAATTTGGTGCAATAAAAAGTTTATTTTTTACTTTAGGAAAGCCAAGTTATTAGTAGAAAACAGTTTTTGCGCAACAGTTTGACATTAACACACTTTTTGCTTTGTTTTCACAATTAAAAATGAATTTGTTGGTCAATGCAAATGTATGCATTGCTACATGAAAAGTTCAAATCGACTTTTTTCAAAAACGGTGTCAGGGATTTTAGATAAAAGCATCCAATTTTTAAAAGAAATAGAAATTTGTTCATTGTTATGTCACAATGCGCAATACCCCTCACAAACGAGCTGCTTACGACTGCAGATGAAATAACGTATACAATTGGGTATATTTCGTAATATTTATACAGAATGTTATCACTTAAAAGGCAACCGTTTTGAAAATATTTGGATTAAAGCGATATTAAGGAACTCTAGCTCCCTTAGGAAACATTTTTGGATAAGATTATATACACCAAATCCACATAAAATGAGTTCCAGAATTTGCGATTCCCTTTTCTGATGAGATTTTGTGGGCATGCTGTATAATTAAAAAAAATAAATAGAATTCAGCTTAAATTATTCCAATGAGCAATCAAGTTACAAACGTGAAAATTCTGGAATGAAGCAACCAAAATTGCTAAAGGACAAAAAAAATTGGTTAGTTACAGAACTACGAAACATTTTGGAGCTAGTAAATTTTGTATGTCTCACTGTATAGTAAACTAAATAACATTAATTATTGAAGGGCTTTTATTTCAAGTATTAATTTTTAATATAAATTTAAATTCAAAATAAAAATTCACTGCTTTGTGAAGAACATCTTCAATAATGAAAAAGTTGTAGGTTATTAAATATACGTTATATTTCAAACGCGAATAAGCGGAGTAAAGATGCAATTGATTGTGTAAAGAAAAAGATAAATACCTTGATATAATACAGTGCGCTGACGATGAAGGTACTCGAGATGTCTGCTTACGATTTTGACAATTTTGAGGTACATTCGACAACTAAAATTTAGTAGATCCTTATCTGTTTTTATTAGCGGAAAGTTTGCTTTATTAAGTTTTTATATTTTATTTTGAAAATGATAACTACACTCACGATAAATTCAAATTGGTAAATACACCTGGTTATGGTATAATTTTGTTGGAAAGATATATGTTGTAAAGAAGGTGAAAGCAAAGCTTGCCAAAGTAGCACTTTAAGTAATTATAACGGACATTGGAGTTACATTTACTTTACCGTAGTAAATATTACCGAACTGCTACATAATTTCTATTTTAACGTGAAAATTACCTGATTCACCTTTTTTTAGTTAAACATCTTAAAATTTATCACTTATAATTATAAATGAGTGTTAAACGTTTCAGTAGTATTAGAAGTACCTGCAGCGTAAAGAAAACAATTTCTAATTACTCTTAAGAAATGTAAACTTTATAGTAAAAGTGTAAGTAGTACTAGCTATCTTTAAATACTTAATTAGCACCATGACGAAGTTGCTTCTTACACGTCATTTATCAAGTTTTTGTAACGTTTTGGTTGCTATTGTTCACAACTACAAATTCAGTACCTTGTTAGTTGAAATACAAGTTCAAATAACACTAAAATAACCAAACAATTTAACGTCAAAGTAACTATGTGAATATCGCCATATTATATCGAAATTATTAATACTAATCAATGAATAACGTCATTTTGTCTAAATTATTTTGTTAATATTTTATTTATTTTTACTTCAAATACGTTATATCTACAACTTACTTGAAAATATGTTGTATATAATTTTTGTTATGTTTATTTCTATAAATATTAATATTTCACGAGACGCGCCTATTTTATGGAGGTACCGTAATCACATTTATCAACAAACAGGTATTCGTTTTTATTTCAGGATCATTGTACTTTTCCGATTACTATAGAAGTATTCATCCATATTTACTGTTTACTATATTCCTTGTAACCTCATGATAAGGTTCAATAGAAAACCACAGCAATATAATATGCTTTACAAAGTTACTTGAGTAAGATAGGAACAACATTATTAGAAGGGGGAAAGTAATTACAAGTTTCAGCAACTAAACTATAACGAAATTAAAACGTAACTCCCAAGTTAGAGAAACGTAATTGCAACGGTGATAAACAAGTAGTATAGACGTATATGATATTCCCCATTTTAGTGATATATCCGTTATAGAAACGTTTTAGGGTGGTTGAAATAGATAGTAACCAAACACCTTGAAGTCAGCTTAGGAGTTGTTAACACGTATTAGTAACTAAAAATACTGCTTGGGTTGTGGTTTCGCATTTACCCAAGAAGATCATTTTATAAGGGCTTTCCTCCTTCTCACACCTCTAATGCAATAAGCTATATTAAATAGAGTAATTCTATAGACATTTTGTATTTTAGCGTTAAATCTAATCCAGTGGTGCTAAATGGCTGACGTATCACATTTCATATGTTTATAACTATTTATTGACGGGTTAACTAGTCTCCTTCATGAAATGAAAAGTAAATGGTGTAATATTACAGTATTTGATTAGATCAAAAAAGAATCTTAATAGATATGCTCTTAAAATGTAATACCTTTCAAGATATACTACCTCAAAGGGAGATGCCTGTAATTCATATTTTATGTTACAACTCTCTGTTAAATTATTTAAATGGAATAAAATATTGTATGCACCTTGTGCTATTCTAGATACTAGGACGGGATGATAGCTAGGCGACCTTTAAATAGAAGGCGGTACTACATATATTAGTGTGAAACTTTAAAGTTTCATGCCTAGGTTGGTCACATCGAAAATCTGACTTCAATATACAAATTGTTTGTTGTTAGCAGCTTCGCAAAGTGAAACTGTTTATGTTTGTTTTGCTATGGATAATATTGAGAAACATGACGTCAGTAAGTTTCTGTATATGAAAGGTTTAATGAATGTAGATATTCTTGAAGAAATGCAGAATGCCGTGAGTGATCCTTCTCCTTCATATACGACCATAAAGGATTGGGTAGCTGAGTTTAAACGTGGTCGCACAAGCATCCAAGGTAAACACAGACCGAGACGCCCTAGACGTGTCACTACACCACAAATGGTCGCATAAATACACGATATGGTGATAAAAGAACGGAAACTGAAATTAATAATTTAAAAATAAAGGAGCAGAAAAAAAATTATGTTTTCTATTCTACATTTGGGCTTTTGTTTAAATATATTATGTCGTTACTGAATATACACCGTGTTTAACAAGCATGGAGAAATTTAGGTAGAGCATTGACTAAAAATGGCATCCTGTTTACGGCGAATAGTCTACATCTACAATGGTTAATCGTCTATATATATATATATATATATATATATATATATA
>JAHWXV010807089.1:0-30057 GCA_024586415.1 Phrixothrix hirtus
TTCAAAATTCGTGCCATTGCTATTAGGAGGAATCTACTTATTTATTTCAATATAAACTCCTAAGAAAACAATAGATGGCTCTGCCATACTATATCATTACCTTCTAATGTTTTCTTGTAATAAAACTCAGCCTAAATTTTTAACCAAAATATAATATCTATTGGTAATGCACGTCTATTTTGAAAAACTAAGCGATGTTAAATTATTCAAATATCATATTCAACTTTGACACATTTATTGTATATTTGTTCGTTTAGTGTTTGAGATATCGTAATACGGAAATATCCTTGGTTCCATTGACTTCAATTGCTTTGGTCTTTTTACCATGGCATACCGAACCTAGAGGAGGTCCATCTCCTAGTGAGGATAAATATCATATTACTATTTGAGAAATGAAGGTGTTGTTCACTGAAGAATTTACCTAGGTATGGCCAGGTTTTAACCTGTAATCTTTAGGCACAGAGGGATACATGATGACCAATACACTAAATGAAACCGGCTTGACATATATTTTTCAATTATACGGGAGCCGAATACCGGCCTCAATTGGTATAGTAGTTAGCATGTTTTCCTCTACATACAAGGGACGCGGGTTCAAACTCGGTTGATGTCGGTAAATTTTGATCGAAGAAAAATTTAATAAACATGCCTTATTCCCGGATATGTAAGTTAAATCATAGATACCTTGTTAATGCTCTGTTTGGCACATTAAAATCCTTACTGGCGGAAAAACTCTAATAGGCATGGCGAAATTACTATAGGACAGTTCTAGTCCAACAAAGTTAAGAGAATTTCCGAATCCCAAAGTCTCAGTTATAACACAAACAAACAACAGACGGTAGTCGCGTAATTTTATTTTGAACTTGGAAATCCTATTTTCCGCAATTTTTGTTGTACACATTCTTTTATATATAATTTACGTAATATAATTTTATTGAAAGACGTGACAAATTCTCACTCTTTCTGCGAATACGTTTGTTTATTTACAAAATTAGTCATTTAGTTGGAGAGAATATTAATATAGATTAAGAGGTTTATTTAAATTATATTAATTAATAACGACAGGTGTCAGCTTTTTTATTAAATTCCAAAAACGTACGTAATTTATTTTAATAATCACTAACAAGCAACACATGTTTATGAAATATTCGTTATCTTCTCTTTGGATCTCTTTTTCTTTTGTCGTAGATATTTTCAATCAACAATATTTGCTACTTGTATTTTATAGATAAAATTTTATCTATTTGAATAAATGTTTCTTGTAAAATTTCCACCGATTAGAACATCTTTACCTTGAATGAATTAATAATATAATAGGTGAGTAATGAAATGAACGGTAGATGTTCTTCCGGATTTTTGTTTTATAAATAATGTTAATAACATATTGTAGTTATATAATCTATAAAATACTAAATATAAAGATTGTAAGATATAGAAAAATTAGCATATTGTAAACAATTACGAAGCACATACGAGTAGGTAGGGTTCGGTAATATATTAATTACAATTTCAATAATAATTTATAATTTTACTAGATATTCAATGTCATTTAATATCCTCATATTTTATTGCAGTAAGGGGATGCCCTAAAAATTAAGCGACAAAATTTTAAACTTGCCTCTAGGCCGATGACGTTTTCAATATAAAAGTGTTGGTTACCCTAAATTCTGTTAATTTTTTTTGCATTTTATTCTAAGGATTTAGTTTTGGAGGTTGTATCAATAGAGAGTTTTAATTTTTTTTGTTTATTTTATATATTATTTTTCTTCGTAGCCTTTTATTTTAAGTTGTTAATTTTTATAACAATGAAACAAAGTGCACGAACTATTCACAAAACGTAAAAAATACTTTGCCCAAGAAGATGTCAGGCAGATCAGCTTATATCGAAATATAAAAACTTGATCTAGATCAAAATCAACCTTGTAAAATGTAATACTCGTACATATACAAAAAAGCTGTTTGAAAAAACTTTTTTGACTTCAGTACAAATTACAAAATTGGTGGAATAAAACATGAACACCAAAGTATATAATCTAATTCAAATTACCAGTGCCCAAAAATTTTAACCAAGGTGTACATGAAAAAAGTTCTGCTAAAAAGTCTACTCCAAAATTCTTGCACTAAACGAGACTTACATTTCCATAAACCCAAAAAATGTACCTTGTGAACAGTATTTCAATGCTAGCAGTAGTAATGGCGTCAAATTTACAGAGAAAGTAATCTTGTGTAGCAAACTGAGATGTTCCCTTCCAAGGGTTCAATGACATTGACTTAAACAATTTGTAAATAAACGATTCATTGCGTACATCGATAAACTATATTTGGATAACCCGAAATTTATCAATTTTCAAACATCTTTGTACTAGCTTGGATAGTAAAGTGGCAATTAATTAAAATTGTGGTAAAGAAGATAACTTTAATTTTAAATTTTATCGTTAAAGACATTCAGAATTCGTATATCCAAAAATTAAAATGTGAGTATTTTTTAAGATGGTTCTGCAGGCGATCAAAGTTATGAGTTATGGCTGTGAACAGCAGACTAATTCTTTTCCCCCAGATAAAAGTTTGTTTGTTCTACCAGTAGTATTAAAATAAACTTTCAGCGCTTTATTTAAAGGAATAACATGATTTTACACATATATTTCAATTGAGATGATGAAGTCAAATTTAAAACTAATGCTCTGGGACTATTTCATATAAAAATTGAATCCATTGTTGGAGTAAAGCCAGATTCTTTTTCGGCTAAATAATTCCATGGCTAAGGGAAAAATGTTGCTTTACCCTCTTAATACATAAATAATTATGATATCTAAACTGTAATATTTTAATACTATTTTGTTATAAGAACCTGCCATGTTTGTTTCTTTTGTCAATATTTGTTCTTTCGAGATAACATAAACAGATAGTTTTCATTGCATTTGTTTTATTTATTTTCTATACCTTACTCTAACCATTAAATTTCTGTTAAACAAACAACTAATACAATATTTTCATATAAAAATATAATACCGTGATGACAAACTTTGAGGGAAGTATCGAGAGAGGTCAAAGTAACTTATCTAAGTTTTACATATTTTAAGTTCGGGCTTAATATTGATTTTAATTTGAGTTTGAGTTGAAGTTATAGTATGGGGTTTTCTATTATTAATCATGTGTTATATAATAGAGAGTACAACATATTCTTATGGAAATACAGACATTGTTATCGCAAGTGCTTATAAACCATGAATTAATAATTTTCAGTCGAACGAGAGTTGTTATAAATGGCTGCATGCAACCACTGTAAATTAAAATTTGCTTTAGTTACCTTGGTTTACCTTTGTCACTCAAAGATACAAAGCAATGACCTCAGAAAATATGTACACTTCCAATTTTAGAATAACCTTTCGTTGTTTTCCAATAAAATTAATAAACGTATTTATATTCGATAAATGATATATTAAATAACAATAGTAATAAACATGTACAAAGATTTCAAACCAATTCTTAGCCAAACATATTAAGGATAGATTTTCGTAACAAATTTAGGTCAAACCGCACTTGTGGTTTTTAAAGGAAACTTCATTTTTGTGAACAATTGATTTTAGTTATAACGGGCACTAAATAATCATTCGTTGTTTAAATCTTAAAACCTAATACTACAAAAGGTTTTAAAAATAATAATTATGGTTTGTTGCTAGAAAAAGGTTGTTATTTACTAGCAACTGAAGTGTTTGCGGAATTTTTATTGCACTAATCTTTATATTTATACGTGACCTACGATTTCATCTACCAGTGGTAGGTGGACTTTGATTTGATTGCTTCGCAGCAGCATCCACTTGTGATAACCTACATATTGTATTAGGAAGTTGGTAATTTTAGTACCTCAGGAGCAACTTGTACTTTGGAAGGAACTTATCTTCAGAATATTTATTGTAAAGATTCTTTGTGGAACATCTTCGAAACTAGCGTGGTTCTTATTTAAACACAATAACTTGTAAGTGATTTAAACTGCATTTTTAATCATTAGTATCACAACTAAGAAGGCGCTGCGTGCTTCTCTGTTTGTTCTTTTATGCCTTCGATCGTTGCTGTGGCAATCTTAGCTTGCATGTTAGTTGTTCTCACCCAGTTGTCATTTTATAAAATGTTAATTTGATTTCTCACCTTGGAGTTTTAGTCCTTTTATAACTTTTCTGCGAATTTGTTTTATTGGAACATCGTTCAGAATTCCTAATGGATATTTCAAGTTTTCAGTTTAAAATTTTATGGGCTACAAGAAATGCGTTCCATCGTCCAAAGCAGTTTTCCTAGAGCTACAATCTGTGTAATTATATAAATAACAACAAATATTATTTTACAAGTGTATTTTTACTGCACTAAACTTCAGTTAAGAATTTATCTTATTTTTACATTTAGAATGACGTACAATCAGCAACATATAAAACAAGTTGAATTCTTATGTCAATATTTTTTCATTTTTGTAAAAGCATCGACTAATTAAGTAAAATTTCCTATAGAAGAGCAGCTTAGTTTTTCAATAAAATAACTAGTAATTCCGTGAATTATTTTTACAAACTATACGTTTACAGACGGGGACCTTGTTAACAGTTAATTATCAATTTAAAACATATAAGGATAAAAATTATAAATTTTATGCTAATATACCATTAGGTTAGATAATAAAGGAAGTACGTGAATAATAAACATGTTAAAACAATCACTGCTACTGTATAAACAAACAAAACTTCGCCAATATCAATTATAAATAATTTGAACCCAACAGTGACAATGAATGAATTGCTTAAGAGTGTAAACTTGATTATTTTTAGAAAAGTTAAGCTATCTGACATTATGTTGTTTATTTAAAAAGGTAAAAATATGAGGCCACGTGAAGTTAATATTTACTTAAAAATATTTTATTTTAAATTGTATGTGCATTAAATAAAATCTAATGGTTTTGTTGCCTACTGCTAAGGTTACTGTACTTGCAAATATGTCTCCTCTAAAACAAGTTGATAATAAAATTTTTTAGAATCATAAAACACACGGTTTAGTAGAATCAAAACCATTGGTCGCTTTTAAAGTAAAAAACTGTTCGAATTGAAATGATTATTAATTTATAAACGAAGAAACACAGAATTGGTTTAAATATTAACATTGCCTGTATCAAGGTCATCATTAATTTATAATCTAAAGTAATTTTAAAACGAAATTCCAGTCACGTGACCATATATGTCATTCTGTCATTTAATTACATCAATGATATGTGTTATTAAAAGTATTACATCACATTCCCGTATTTTTGTCCTCAATAACGGCCTCACTAATACCTATACAATAGAACTAACCTTTTTCAAATTCGTTTTTCTAGGAGATCACGTGACAAGGTTTTTTTATGTCGGAATACTGTTACTACTTCTATTATAATAGAAAGTATAAGATTATTTTGAATTTTTCGCACAATTATTTTAAACAAACTTAATTTTTTGGGCAGGACTCGAAATGTTCTAAAATTTGATTCCCAAAGGTAAGAAAACTAAACAAAACGTTGCGCAATTGCCAATTTTTCACAGTTCTCTTGAAAAGTTTAACAATTAAACTGTATCACAAACATGAACATTATACATATACCAAAATTCTTCCTACTGCGAAATTCTATTTCATATCAGCTCTATATTATTTGCAACTCCTAATTATTCACCCAGACAAAATCTACAACGGTACTGATTTATTTAAGCGATTTTCTATGTGGTATCAAGTTCTCAAAGTTACCAATCAACTAATTGCACCGGCATCTATTGGTGTAGTGGTTAGCATGTTTGGCCCTATATCGAAGGGGACGTGAGTTCAAACCCGATCGACGGCGGTAAATTTTTCAGCTGAGCAACATTTAAAAATCCTAGTATCTTCTCGAATAAGGAAGTAAAATCGTAAGTCCCGTGGCATGTTCAAAACCCCTACTGGCTGTGGCACTTCTCCAGATTCGGCAAAATTACAGTAGGCACTATATGACAGTTCTAGTCCAAGAGGACCAAGGAAATTTCTGTATGCCGAAGTCTCAGTCACAAAACAAACAAACAAAACAAAACTCCTGCTATTTATTTCTTTTTTGTTATAAATTATTTATAAGAATTGATTTAGTAGCGGAATAATCATTTTTACCGTTTAAAAAAGGTGGAAGCGAAAGGAAACATGGGCGCGCCAAAAACGTAAAATTTATCGCTTACTATACCGCATCAAAGTTTTGAATGCTACGGTTTTGCATATGGTGTAGCGATAAAGCATTTGAAATAGAAAATACATTTGAAACTTCAAGGCCTATTTTAAGGTGAACTAATTTGTATTTTACATTAAAATACATTTCTATAAATGTTATCCATTCGGTAGCGTAACGAAGATGTTTTGGAAATAAATAAATGAAATGGAACTCGTAACTCATCTAATTTTGAACCCCAAATGTTCTCTTAAATTACTAAACTAACGTACTTCGTTTAATCTTTTATTCCAAACTATAAAATTTAAAAAAATGAAAAAGAAGTACAGGAGCGTTGCAGTGAAACGTGACAGCTTTACCATTTAATTAATTTGTAAAGTCCCATAGGATAAGGTCATGGTCGTAATATTACATATGACTGTCGCAGTAAGGGAGAGAGAACCGATCTGGCAAAGTTGACATTTGTTATTGACAAATTGGTATACGTAAGCAAACATGCAGTAATTTCTTCGAGGGTGTATTTGTCTTGATGAAAACGTACTGAATAACAAATTCTGTAATCACATCACAAAGAGCACTTCGAATAGAATTTGGTGTAATTGATATTGCGTCAACACTCAAAACTGTAGATATTAGGCTTCCAAAAATCCGAATATTGTTATCGAAACAACACTATATTCTGAAATTGTTGGTGTCTGGTGTACAGTATCTGCCTGAAAATTGTTACACAGTTATTTTTGTCGTGGCCATGAACATTGTGGCATATTCAATTAATTTATGGAACAACTCCACATCCAACACTTCCATGCTTGTTTGCTGACCACATAATTTTAAATAACCTGCGGCTTCCAAAATCACAAGGCCTAACCTCTACTATCTGTTTCTTATGGAGTTACCTGAAGAACGGGGTGTATAGGAATCATCTAAGGTAAACTTTACGAAGCCATAACAGCATTACTACTCATTTACTTCGGCAAATAACATAAAATATTTTGCGAAGATTCGGCTGTGTTCATAGGAGTCAGAGGTAATTTCCAAAATTTGCTTTGACAAAATAATTATCCCCCTATGTATAGGGTGCTTGCGAAATATATACATTACGATAACCTCTGCTTGTTTTTGACATCTACAACAGAAAACTATCAAATATTCTTTCTCTAAAATGCACGATCTTCGAAATTTCCACAATTAACGGTTTTAGTCAGCGCCTGTTTTTAATTTGTTCCACTGTGTCGAACAAGGAACAGCTAGCCCATTGTACTAGATGTTGAATGACACACTATTTCACAGCACTGTTAATGATGTCCGCAACTGATTATATCGAGTACCCGCAATGTATTAAAATAAAAGGTTTCATTTTCTTCTTCTCTTTCTTGTGGACTTTTAATTGGGCTGTCCTCTTTTTTTTTAAAAATAAAAACAAGATTTTTCCTTAATAGATACCGTTCTATTCTTTGAATAGGAAATAATTATTTAAATAACTTTGACGACTTTTGAAAATGTTTACATTTTTTAAACCGTTTTAGCATGATGTTAAATTTTACATAAAATTTGTAAAAAATTATAAACTGCAGTTTTCTTAAACTTAAGTTGCTTATCTTGATAAATATTGTTAATATTTGCAATCGATTGTGTTATGTATATGTTCAATTTGTGAAAATAGTTCAACACAAAAATAGTAAATGAGTTTCATACAAATTTGATGTAAGCCTCTGTAAGCAGTAATAACTATCTTTTCATGAATTAATTTGAACGTGAAAAATCCAAATTTAGGTGATTTAAAAGAATATGTTCCAGTACTTTTTATTAAAACAACTGGCGACCGCGAACATAACATAATATTTTGCAAACAGCGATATTTATATTTTTAATTACGTTTCAAAGCTAAAGAGTAGTTAGGTCCATGTCCGAGTTCGACTTTTACGGCGACATTTTTTTTTCGATTTAGAGTAAATGTTTTACAGACTTATGTTCACTAAGGATTCGGATACATCATGTTAAATAACACTCTTATTTCCTGGACACCCTGTAATGCTGTACTAATTACATAGTATACCTATTGTGCTTTCTTTAAAAGTTATGAGTTAATTAAGTAGCAAAAATATATATGTTATCTACGATATAAAATCTAGATTATTGAAACTAAAGAAGCTTAAAGAAAAACTCCAATAACAATCATTTTGACTCATTTTAAGTTACACTTAACCTCGAATACCTGAATGTTTAACAAAATTTCAACAAATTTCACATCGTAAGTTTTTAGCTTAAGTTGATCAAATATTTCCTTTGTCTTACATATAAAATGAACTCCGGAATTATTGCTCTTAATTGATTTTTAATGATGTTTCTTGCCAAATTTCTTAAACAGACCCATTATTTTATACTTCTTTAGAATCTATCTATGTTCTTAGAAAACAAGAATGCTCCATCGAAATTAACATGCAACAACGATGCATAAACAGATGTTATCGTTATATCGATACAACTTTCAGAAAAATTCCTATGCAAATTCCAAAACACTTAAAAAATGTAAAATAAATATTTATATTTAACAATTTGATAAAATCACAATAAAAATATTTTATCTTAGGATAAATAGAGATATCTTATACCTATCTTCATAAGAAAGCTCTAATTCAATTAATTTTCAATTAATGCTTTTTGTCATTTTAGATTATAATTTCAAAATATAATTAAATCATAATTACAATAAACTAGAAAATCTACTAATATTGTGTTTATTCATCATGATTTGCGTTTCATCTAACCATACCTATTTCTATGTATTTCAAAAATGATTTTAGTTTCGTTCTGTGTCTCCATCTACAGGATGGTTCATTTAAGAATGCTTACCATTGGGATCTCAGAAACGGTAGGAGTTACAAAGTCAATTAAATTGCAAAAAAGTTACCAACTTCAAAAACTACCAAAAGCCACTTTCACTATTATTTCAACTGTCATGCCATGAAATACAATGAATTTGCGAAATTTTTCGATTTCTTTCTTTTTGAACATTTGATAAAATAGTTATAGATATTGTTTATTTTATCGTAATTTTGATTTTTTAAGTATTTATGTTGGTTTTTTTTCTAATTTTTGTGGAAAAAGAAGATTGATGGCATGCGTATCTCTGCTTCATTTGAAGCAGGTGCATTTTTTTAATGATTGGAATATTATGTTGACAATCGTCAAAGGTGATTAGTTTTGATACCTTACTAAAAATGTTATTTATGTTATATAAAAGATGTTTTGCTGTGTCTCCTATGCGAAATAGTAGTTTTGTTGATTTTGTTGATACACAATGATACGCCATTTTAAATAGAGAAAGGAGATCTAGCTAAGCATGTGAAAATCTGATGTAGCATTTGTAAGAGAAAAAGGTTGACTGCCCCTCAGTCAAATCTAGTAAGCCCTGATAAATTTGAACTATGTCAGTGGATTTAGAATAGCGAATTATCTAATAGCACCGATTTCTATTTCCTATAACAACAAAGTTATCTAAAATAAAGGAATCGAAGTACTTCACAAAATTCATTTATCTAGAACGTATAACAGTTGATATAAAAATGAAAGTGATGTAATTGCACAACTTTTTGTGTCCTACCAGATACCAATAGTGAGCATCCTTAAATGAATCACTCTGTACGTTAACAAATCTAATATTGGCAAAATTTTTGAGCAGGATCATTAGATGTAGCTTATAAAATAAAATCTTTTAACTGTCTTGAAAATGCTAACGTAGAAAGCAGACCACTAATGCCAAAAATTCCAACTTTTCGGTTGAAATAAACAAATTTGATAGATTTTAGGGCACTTTCACAGTAGAAAAATGGTTTTTTGAAATTATCGCATGTTAATGAAACAAGTTTTGAAGAAGTTGACACAATTTTAGTAACTATTAAAGCTGAAGCCATGAAACATGCTAAAAGTTCTTGGTATATAGTACAACTGAAAAAGGAAAAAGAAAATTCTATTGAGTCCACTAACGAAAATGCATACGGGAGATATCCTTAAAGTTTCTCTTCAATGAGTGGAATAAATATTTACATTTTCTCATGGGGCCAAAGGTAAAGATTTATGGAAAACTCGCGAAGTCAATCAGATGCTCATCTCATTTTTATTCTGTGGGAACAATGGTTCTTCCCAATACCGAAAGATTAGTTCTTTTTCAAAATGTGCCCAAAACTGATCTATTATAATATTCAAGGTGTCTTTAATTTCGAATGAATTGAATTTAAGCAATAAATAGGTTTCATATGTATCCGAAATTATGATAGACCCTGTATACAACATAATTGTTTCATATTTAAAATCCAAACTGATAACTCTATTTGTACCACACACGTTCAAATTTATACAGAAATAAATGCTACTTAAATTACAGTTGCTACAGATGAAACTATTCATAATATTATTTTACGACATCAATTGCAATAGATTCCCAATTACATAGACTGCAATGGAATTCTGCTTTCCTGTGTAATTATTTTTATAAACACAATTCAAAATTAAAACGGAACGAAGCAGGAATGTTTCCACATAATGGCTTTTAATAAGCGTATAGAAGTTGATAACTATATACATATTCCTAGCGAAATATTTGATTTGAGGCACTCTATAGGATATAAGTCTTTAATTTTATAATTACAATAAAATTGTAATGAATCGATTTCTTGCATGGAGAATTTCTGAAATAATTAAAACATTACGTCAGATGAAACCTTGTAGTTCTTATTAAAAGATTATTTTATGAGATACAGTTTCACTGATTCTTTGCACTTTCAAATCTCAGAGCAAAATGCGAGAAAGTGAAATAAAAAAGTAATTATACATGATTTATAAATAGCAGTATAAAAGTAAATTAAATAAAATATGGCGGTGGGCGGCGCCATCTGTTTGCTGATTGTAAGTACATATAACAGCAAATAGTGACAAAATTTTATATCATGTGATAGGTGATACTGATATATAAGACATTCTGTATCTCCGCCGGCAGTTATTAATGCAAACGTTATTTTATTATTTTATAATCAATATGCTTTGTTCTTCTCAAACCATTCATTAAACCAACTGTTCGAAAGCTTGCACTGATTAAAGATAAACAATGCAACTTAGTCTTTATAGGTCGAGTAAATAAGTGTGGCCTGTTAAAAACTAACTAAAAACTCGATGGAAAATAACATAATTTTGGGAGCATTCAAAACAAGCTGCTGCAATAACCGTGCTATGACCTACAACCATGGTCCCAAAATGATAGAAGAAATTTGAAATTTCCTTTCAAACTGATAGCTACCCTGACATTACAATGTCGCAATATCTTAAGACATCGCTTGCATTCCACCTCCAGCTGAGCATCAGTAACATTATGGAAAAATTAACCATAATAAAGTTTCTTGATACCTAAACCTCCGCTGCTAGATCCATAAATGGCCGATATTGGCACATGCGCTTTATGGCCGCTACGAAAGATAGAGACGCAAATGTTTTGAGGAGAACACGAATTTCTTATGTCATTGTTGAGTCGAAACAACAACCCGTTACACAAAAGGCAAAAATATTCAAACAAATCCGGTCATTATGGAAGCATATAGCCACAATTTTCTGGACCCAATAAGGTCTTAGTTAATTTTATAGAACTGGGATCAACAATCATTGTGAAGATATACCGTGAAATACTTACAAACCGAGGATCTACTATGCCAAATAATAGAAAAATGTTTTAAAAAATCAAATCTGGTATTGCATAAAAATTAAGGTTTACACAATTTTTTCACATAATCTCGCCCTACTTCTACGCACTTTCGAAATATGTCTTGGTTAGATGCGTAGCCATTTATACGCTGTTTGGATGACCTCAACAATCTAAGAAACCTACTATTCACGCAGCTCTTCTTTAAATTGACTAAATCAGTGAATTATCGAAAAATTTGGTACGTCATCATTGATAGAAATTTCGAAAACTCATTTGAAACTTTATGAGGGTGAAGGAAACGCGTTTTTGAGTCATTTAATGACCGCTGATAAAACATTGGTCCATCGATGCAAATCGGCGATTGAAGAGTAAAGTTTAGGGTGAAAATGCAACAAAAATTTAAACTTTACGTTTCTGTGAAGTTGATGACTACAGTACTTTGAGATATGAAAGGTCTACTTTTAGTGCACTCCTAAAGGTGAAACGGTATGTTCTGGCAGCTACTGTGAGATCATAAATCTTAAACAACAAAGTTATTAAAGTGGTACACGGTTGACTACGCACCAGACCAAAAAAAAATATCTTCCAGCTTGGAATTCAAGAACTTGTTAAGAGGTGGGCTAAACGTTTAGAATTACGAGATTATGTTGTGTGCAATAAAAGATTTAATTCATTGAAATGCCCCTTTGGTGTTTTATTCTCCCTTATGAGATATTGACGACAGGAATATCCCTTTTCACGACACCGTACGCTCGCACTATTTCTCACAATTTCCAGAATATTTTGGAATTCTAATCGAAAATTTCTATCCCCCGACCTATCCCTCGGGTAACCTAACTACGCACCTAGCAAGTTTCATTTCTCTCTTTACATCTAGAGGTGACTTAATTCTTATCGAATTCATCGGAAGGGTAAGTTGGAAATGACAATTCTGGTCTAGACTACCAAAAGTGAGGTATTTTTAGACAGATGGTAAAAGAGCTAGAAAGCAGCAATAACTAAATTTTGTGTTGTTTGACATTTTCTCAACATACGCCTCGTAGTTTTAACTCTCATATTTTTGAAAAGTTATGAATTTTTTGAGAAAGTTTTGAATAGCGGAATACCAATTTCTAAAATAACGGATATCGAGTAAAGTAACTAGCTTAAATACGTTGAATGCTTTAGGGCTTAGCTTTTATTTAATATTTTTAATTCTCTACTCCTTTATTTCTATGCTTTGAGTAACACATTCTAGTATAGATTGAGACTAAGAAATACGAGTGTGTACTAAATGAAAACCTTAAAAGGTACAATAAAATTCCAAACAGTAATATATTTGATTTGGTATGTGTCAATAGTTCTCTCTTGAGTTTCGCTAAATAACCGACAGATGGCAAAGTAATGCTACAACACAATAAAAGGTAGCAGCTTCAAGATGGCTACCCTACTATGAACATTCTCCGCGAGCAACAGAGATCTATTATGCGCTTTTCGAATAGTAATAGTTTCAAGCCAATTGAAATTCATCGCAGGATGACAGCGCAGTACGGTGATTCGTGTCTGTCCCTTCAGGAAGTATAATAGTGGTGTAGAAAGTTTAAAAGTGGCGTAACTTCTATGGAGGACGCTCTACCACAGGAGCAGGCTTGCCTCGTAATGATCGACAAATATATTGCGTTGGTGGAAGAGCTTGTAAAGGAAAACAAGCATATAACTATGAACGAAATAGCCACAATTTTGGAGATTAGTTGTGGTTCAGCGCAGAATATTGTCCACAATGTACTGCAATTCCATAAAGTACTCTACAAGATGGGTGCCATGTCGGTTGACTGCTAAATTAAAAGACCAATGCGTCAATGCCTGTGCGTCATTTCCACATCGAAAATGGTGCATTTCTAGAAAATATTGTTACGTGCGATAAGACCTGAGTTCACCATCACCAACCAGAAATGAAAATATCAAGCAAGGAATAGCGCCATAGCTCATAGTCGAAACTAAAAGAATTCCACACTTTACTATCAGCGGGAAAATTCTTGCTCTGTGAAGCAAAAGGAGTTATTTTGGAACATTATATTGAAAGGGATTCGTATTCGAATATGCTTAAAACTCAACCTGTTCTTGCAATCAGGAGTAAACGATGACCACTTTTTATTTCAGGTGTATTGTTACACCATAGCAACGTCCAACAGCGTTGACAGTTCAGACTACTCAGGATATTAATTGTAAATGTCTCATTATGCATTATTTACCAGACCTTGCCTTTACTAACCTCCATGTGTTCGGGCCGCCCAAAGAAGCATTGGGAGGTCAGCATTTACGAAGAGAGGAATTTAAAACCGCGGTGCGCGAGTGACTACAGTCATGACTAAAATTATTATTTAAAAATGGAATCTGTGCACTTTCAAAGTGGTGAAATACTTGCATTTAACGTCGAAAAATGATATGTATGATTTTTTCTTAATTGTTACGTTATAAAATTGATAGAATTTTTAAGGTTTTCATTTGATACACCCTCGTATAAGTAAAAGTAATCACATATGAAATAATCTCTCTTTATGCTATTATTGATGGTTACTTGATAATCAGTTTCTAGTGCAGAACCATTTGAGGAATATTGTACATCGTGTGGTTCTAAACTATTTGTCCAATAAATGTATGCTTTCTACAGATAACTATTTTTGTATGGACGATATTTTAGGAGAACATACCTCTTCATTTGGCATAATAAAAATGAGAAAATATATTTAAACTGCAGCAAATACAAAGAGTGTTTAAGTACATCAAAGATTTAAGTAGAATAGGTGCCATGTTAATTAATGCACCAATAAAAGTATGTTTCAAAGATTCTGTGTTTTTAAAATAAAACAGTAACCAAATTTTTTTCGTTATTTCAAAAGTAGGCGAAAAGAGTATTTTATTTCTTTAATGCTAGAGCTTCGGTATGCTTCGTTTCATCTGCTATGGTAATTTCACTATACTCCTGGAATTTAGTGGAACATAGAAGTGTTCTAACTCCTAGTAAGAATTTTTTATGTAACTAATATCACATTGATGCAAGGCAAATTATTTTATTTCCTTAACCAACAGAAAGGCGAATTCTTAAATTTTTACTTCGCCAAAAAGGTACCTACCTCAATCAGGTTTGAACTCGCGTTCTTTGGACTCGGAATTAAACATGCTAAGCTGATCAATCGGAACCGGTCATGAATTCAGTTGCTTTCTTGTCATTATTAAGGTTATTATAGTGATGATTGTCTTCCAAGGAATCATGCGGTAAACCTTCTGCAAGACTTACAAGAAAGATGCTTTACTCAAATTGTATTTGTAAATTATTCGTTTATATTCTTTTATGCTAAAATATTTATGGGCAATACAAATTATCTTCAAATGAGGAAGTTATTGCGCAACAGACCTAGATAAATCGGCCTACAGAGGCGGTATAGAGAAATGAAACACCGTTATACTAAGAGCATTGAACTTCGAGAAGATTTTATTGAAAATAAAAGTTGTTTTGAACCTATCTATCTTTCATTTCCAAGCTAGACTAAGAATTTCCAAAGAAATTTCATAGTTATACTTACTTTGACTTTACAAATAGACTAAATAGTAGTCATGATTTTATTTAATGTATTCAATGTGACAATTGTTTGACCTAATTACATAAATAATTTCTTGACTAGATTTAATTAAAGTTGCAATTGAAAGTAATTAATTAGCAGTTTTCAAGGCCGGTTAAATCATCACTGATTATCAAATCTGAACGCTTATAAGTATGCACCCGATGTGAACGAAATTTTTAAAAATTAAACGGCAGTACTTTAATTACTGCATGCAGTAATTGATTGATTTGCAATAATTATACAATTTTTTTTCTTTAAAACTAGCGAAAGTTGTTAAATTTCATAACTATTAATTATGATTTGTCTCCAAACATAATTTATTTTAACCAACTCAACAATTAAAAGCCGATTGACTCCAAATCATTAAATAAATTTGTTCGTAGACATGTTTTTTGGCTTTACACAAACAGGTCTAAAGGCATCTTAATTGATAATTGCAGGTGAAGGCTTCACATGAAATATGCAGACAGGCGAAAGTACCGTCTTTGGGATTTGCCGAAACTTGCGGAGCTGTGTTTGAATATGGACCCAAACCTGTACGAAAATTTTCAAGGGCGGCCAAGTAAGTAGTTCTAATTCTGAAATTTATATATCTGTATCTTGCTTATATAATATAAATTTTAAGAAAAGCACATTTTTTCACGCTATATATACTTCCTATATAGTTATTTAAGGTAGCACTATCAATGTAACAAGCATGTAGGTTATTTTGTAATTAATAGTTATTGAAGGTTATTATGCTGTATTGCATTATCTAAAATCACCTGGGTTATGGCAATACCTATAAGCATAATGACAATGAAACAATCTTTAAATTTATCAATTTTTTTTCTGGTTAATAGTTTTTAGTAGGTACTTATAAAAACTGCCCCAATATTTCTTTTTATCAAAACTAAATCACAATATTTATCTTAATTTTTATTTCTAAAATGTATTATTGTAAACATTTAAACAATAGATTTAAATAGCTATTCTAATGTAGAACATCTTTTGAAGTATGTTTAACAAATCACAGAAATTATTCGGACATATTTTAAAACCAATATTTAATTTTATTCAACATAGAACATCCTGTATATCTAATATGATTCTATTTAAAATAATTAACACATTTTAGAGTATGAAAACTAAGTGAGCGCATAAGAAAAATATACATGAATACTTTTAATAGCTTTTAAACACAACCGATTCTTTTAAAACAAGTTACAAGTCCGTTAGAGTAAATTAATTTAGAACGGAAACTAGAACTAGCTGGTTTAATTTGGTTAATATAAACTTCAATATTAAAATAGCAAATAAATTAATAAAAGAGGTTAATTATAGATTTAATACGTGTAAAACACTTCAAACATTTATTGGCAGAAAGGCATTGTATTTAAATTGAAAGAAATTATCATATTTTTAAACACATCAAAATTATTAAATAAAAATTACGGAAAAACAGCTCTATATATCAATCAGCTGAGGTGTAAGGGTTCTTTAAAATTGAAATAAATATCAAACGCAAAGGAACTTTTGATTGCACTCCATCACTATAAATTAGTTATCGATACAGGATCAAGAAATTTAATTTATAGTATACGAGTGTGGTCTGGAAACTAAGGTACTTTATTCAAGTTTTTTACATTTATTTTTGACATAGTCCCCTTTTAACTCAATGCCCTTGTTCCAACGATGTTCAAGTTGTTTAATGCCTTCACTATAATAGTAGTACGAGTTTCTTCCATCCAGTATGGATAAGCAGACGACCAGTACCTACAATTGTGTTTATTGAAAACCCCATCAGAAAAAAGAACATTGGTAGCAAATGTAGGATTAACATTACATCTATCATCATTATTTCGCAAAACCAAATCTTCATTTGTTACTTTTTTGACAAGATGTATTTTATAAGGTCGAAGTTTTTGATTACGAAATAAGCTTTCAATTTACTGATGGCTGACATTGTAGTCTAAGGCGAATTGCCGTATTGATTTTTTAGGGATTTCTTGAATGTCCATAAAATATCCAACGCCGTACTACCGTTAGTTGTTTCTTTTGGTCATCCAGATCGTGGTTTATCTTTAATACTACCCGTTTCATCAAACTTCTTTAATAATTTGCGAACACATGATTGATTAATTGCAGGACCATTAGAGTATAATTCATGAAATAAATTACACACTTCCATTTGTGTTCTTTTACAGTCACTATACCCAACCATCATTAAATTTGAATTTTGTCTGTATCATTTAAATTAACTATTTTGTATCACACAAGCCACAAAAGACGTTTTCAATAAATAGTAATATGATTATCATTTGTTTAGTAAATAATGTAGATTAATTTCATATAAAAATTTATCTTTTTAAAAGAAAAAGGGCTAGATAAGTAGCGTGATAATTTAGCTTTCTTGTTTGCATCATTTTTGGAATTGTTAAATACTAGAAAACAATTTCTTATTTTTGCATCGTAGTGACAGATTAGACCCATTAAACTTTATATTACTGAATTTTCCTGAAAGAGATCTATCCAAATCCATCAAAATATATAGGATGTTCCATTAAAAATAAAAAAGCTGGCCTTAATTTTGGACCACTCTGTATAGTTGTGATAATTAAAATACCTTTACTATGTCCAAAATTACAATTTTGTATGCACTTGTAAAATTCCATTCATCCGTTTAAAAGATATTTATAATATTCCATACTTTTTACCATTTTGACTTAATTCCTTTAACTATAACAAATGCTCTTTTAACTAGTATGTTATTAATACAATTGTTTTCATTTGGAAAATAATAAGGGCAGCCAGAATTACCATTTTTCTAATATAGAATTCGTTGGCAAGAAACTAAAATGAGTATTAGGAAATATGTGCCGAAACAGATTTTTTTAATGACTCTAAATTACTCATCTCTATTTTATTGTTAAATTGACAAGTCTAACGACGATACGAGCGATTCATGCATATGGGTAAGTTTATTATTATTCCAAAAGCAGCAATAAAATCAACGATCTAATTTATTTTACTTGAAATTTTTGCTGTGGAAATAAAAATTTGGTTTATGTATTTGCACGGAATTTACCAAAGTACACTCTCTGCCCCGTGAAACATGGTTGTCATTTAACTTAGGAAAATTAATTTTAAATATTACTGCTAGTACAAGCAGCAGTTCTGAAAATACG
The DNA here is from genome assembly GCA_024586415.1 of Phrixothrix hirtus. Classification (NCBI taxonomy): domain Eukaryota; kingdom Metazoa; phylum Arthropoda; class Insecta; order Coleoptera; family Phengodidae; genus Phrixothrix; species Phrixothrix hirtus. The sequence goes on from JAHWXV010807089.1 coordinate 18,658, forward strand.
AAGTGGTATTTTTTTTCAAAATTATCTTACTTCTTGTTGTTAAATTGCTAAAACGATCTTGAATACACATATTATGTTTATTTGCTCACGGTTAGTAAAGTAACTAGCTTGTATGTACTTACGCTTTATGCAAACAGTTATACTTTTATACATATTCCATTCGGTATATTTTGATTATTTAACTTTAATCCAAGTGTCTCTTATTTTAATAACATTATAATATTTTATTTTTAAAAAGTGTAATTTCAAATATTGTTTTTATTTGTAGTGTTTCGCATTGTAAATTTTGTTTCCCATACGCACTCTTTTCTGAAACTTTGTTATAAAGGATTAAAAAAATATTTCTATATTATGTAGCTAAAAAACATAACAAATATCTTTGAAACTTAGCAACCTGGAATAACATAAAATATAAAACAAATGTGAAGTGTTTGTTAAGTGTTAAACAATATTTGACAAACAGTTAATAGATAAAATAGTCTAGGATACGTCAAACCTTTTTGTGTACTAATTTTGAACTGTTATCAAAAGCAAAGCACTATCAGTGTTATTTTTCAAATGCGTTCAAGGACTCGAATTACTACTTTTTTCTCTCAATAATATATAACTTTTTTTTTGTTATGTAACATATATCCTTAAAATGTACGGAATTTATTAAATTAATTCTACCAGTAGTAGTTACGTTTATAAACATAAAAAACAAAGTAAAAGTTGTACGCTACTTTCAGAGCTATAAAGAAGACATGCAGTCTGCGATGCCATTTCTTCAAAATAAATGTTTACACATAAGAAACGTTGCCTCTTTATCTGTTTATTAGACTTAAATAATTAACAAATACGAGCACCTGTATACGATCGTCCTCAGAATAAAAACAAAGTAAATATATGGCTCGTTTCACCAATAGCAGCTTGTAATTTTGTAGTACGCATCGCATGATCTTCTGACTTGAAAAAGTTGAAACAGCTCTTGCATACCTTATTGAGAGACCTACTTGTATTAGCTGTAATCCCATTGCAAGTAATTGACCATTGATTTTTAAAGTACATAAAATAGCGTTGACTTTGCAAAGTAGAAACAATAGTTAAATAAAGCCTTCACAATGAATTTAGGGTGTTGCATAAATAGTAATTACACTATAAGTCAAAATTTGCGAATGACTCGTCGTTTAACTTTAATTCAATAGGTGTGTGGTATTTGTTACGATGATATAATGAATCATTTAGAATTATTAGTTAACTTTCACATTGAGAGGAGAAAATTAAATGTTTTGTTAAAGCGGAAGTTGCAAATTCAATGCCATCTACATTTAATTTAAATAAATTATTATAGAAAGGTGGATTATGCAGTCACTATTATAATACGCCTTTTAACTTCTAACCATAATAACTTTTATAATATCTTAAATCATAATTTAATGAATGTTTGTCAATGTTTCTAATATTTTATAGCTTATGTTCAATATAATTCGTCAACGCTATTTATTAAAACCACGTTTTTAACAAATTATATACAATTATTTCGAAGTAGGTCATCATTTAATTTATTATTTGTAAAAGTAAGTGTTAACATAGTTTTAATTTAAAATTCTTGATTTACATTTATATTTTAAAGATCTATTAAGATAAAAAATTTAAATTAATTATTACACAGGGTTGTTTGAAATCGTTTTAGAAAAAGAAATAATGACTTCGTTCGACAAGAATACTCTCTCAATAGTAGACTTTATTTTGCCTTGCCTACTAAATGCGTGACTATAATCTGTTCATGACCTAGTGCCCGATAGGGAATTAAATTTAAGTATATTTAACTAAAATTTATTTTCCTTTAGGTCAAAGTCCGATGTTCAGTATTTTATTATGCATCAGAATAGAATGCATTCAGTAACTACGTCGGGATTATTATGTTGAGCTAACGTAGTTTAAACGTTGTCAAGAAACCATAGGTCATAATGACTACTGTAAATAATATTGTACTGAAACAAACTTATATACAGCCTTTGTGTACGCTTTGGAGTTGCTTGTTGAAAGGCACGCACACAGTTCTCAAACGTTTAGTGGTTAATTTCAGAGAATTTTTATTTTTATGCAATGTTTTAACAAAAATTATTTAATTAATTAACTATACCATATCAGTAAAAGCGAAGCATTTATTTACATAAACCAGTTTTAGATAATTGCTTATGTCAATAACAAAATTGATTACTTCAGAAAAGAAGCTGTGCTGGCGCAAGATATTTGGCCACTTTATCTGACGATCAAAACCTTTTTTCAAAAATTTTAGCTGGTGGTGAGATGCGCGTATATCACTGGGCCCGCCTACATACAAGAATCTATACAATGGGTTCATAAAGGGTCTCCATCGCCAAAACAAGCAAGAACCCAATCTTCATCTGCAAAACATACCTGCAGTATTTTGGGACAATGGGAGAATTTCATTGGTGGAATATATACCAAAAGGCACAACAATGAAGAAGTTAAAAACTGGTATACAGTTCAAAACACCAAACAATCATCATCTGAAGATTACATTGTTACACCACATACAAAGCTCGAAAATGTCAGGAAGTGAACGCTGATGCACCCTACAGTTCTGATTTACCACCGTGCGACTACTATTCATTCTCGAACCCAAACATTTATCTTGCGATGATGGACTAGAACCGACTATAGATCAGTTTTTTGGAGACGTCTAAAATTATTATTTTTTTTGGAAGGTGTCTGTACAACAAAAGTAACAAAATGTATAAAATTGATTTTGTAGCGGTTTGATAAAATTGAGAAGATGAATAAAGAAGGAATAATACCTTGTGTAGTTAGAAAAATATCTCAACGATAGCTAGCCACGTGTAAAGTCTTCTAAATTTCCTTTTGTTTCGGCCAAACCCATGAATTGACGTAATTAAACTGCTTTAAATCTCATTACAAGTCATAGAAAAGTGAAGCCAGATAATAAAGAATTCAGTAGTAAATCTCTGATAGATACAAACCGGTGACAAAGAACTAATTAATCAACACATATGCATTATATTATTCGTAACATCTTGAGATTCCACAAAGTCTGACGTGGCGGTTTGCATCGTAAATTTTAAAGCACCTGTCCGTTACCTGACAGTAACGGAACCTGAAGAGCGATACTCTTGACGCTTTTAAATTTGCTCTCCAAAAAGGTATACCATCCATAATTGAAACGAGCGAAATATGTAATTTAAAAATACGAATCTGTAACTTAGACATGAATTTTGCAAATATCCAAGTACAAAATTAATGAAATTGATTTATAATGAAATTTAGAATACTAGATATGCGAAATACAATCAAGTATATACAATAAAGCACTTTAACCATAAAAACTAGTTATAGTATACATTTTGACATGATTTGTGTTTATAATGTCAAAGGACACACTCATTTGATGAGCGTCAACTAAATGAAAATATATCAAAGGCTTTCTTCGGCATTCCAAATACAAATCCTAGTTTCGCGAGATAACTCTTGATTAATTTAAGCACTTTGTTTCGTTTATTTGATGTACGGTTTAGTATATTTAGAAGTTTATTGTTTCTAACCTGTATATGTATATTATAAATAATTGAAATATTAATATACAAAAAAAAATTTTAAACATATTGTACAATTACTTGAAAAGAAATGTCCATTTCAGAGGTGTCGCACGACGTATTCTAACGGCTAGTACTATTTATCTGTTCTTCTTCTGATACTCGAAAGTAATCTCGATCAATATTTCGCAGGCCATTAAAGACGCACATACGTATAAGCTCATTTTAGCGGTATCGAGTATTTTTGAAAATTATCTGTGGCAGTACTCATAGTTATAGACCATGCAACATTTAAATATCTGTAGCACGCATACGTAGTAAGCTTATGTGTATCATCTTTTGAATATCTTAAATTTGTCATGCTGATAAAATTGCTTAATCTAGCAATATTTTATTACTTCCTATGACTCTTTTCGTTCTTAGTAGTGCTATAAATACCATTTGCAGCCAGGTGCAACTCATTTTCCGAGCTTTTCCCTACAAAATGACGTTACAACCGTCAGCACTAAACTTGAGATACTGACCTCTTTATATGAACGATTAAATATGTTATAAAATCTTGAAGGCTCAAGGCCTCAGTTACGACGTAGAATGTGTACTGTGCGTCTACTCTCAACGTCGCGTCGCAAGATTCGGTTGTGCCAGCTAGTTCATTTCATATCGGAGAGGGATCGGGTTAGCACAACGTAGGCCACCTTCCAAAAAAGTAAAAGAAAAATAATGGGTGCCAGTCGTTCGCAGAATCACATAGGCAACACACACCTGAACAACAAGGTGTGTGGTGTACTTACTTTACCCTAAATTTTCTCAATATGTACCATTTATTCAGCAGCCAGAAGTTCCTTCTAGCTGAAAAAGATTTAAGTAATGCTGTTCGTCGAAAATAATTCAAAACAGATAGTTAACAACAGTATTTATTGCACCAAACTGGCGAAAATAACAAATAACAAATTAACAATAAGGATTAAGTACTGTTAGTACAACATCCTCGAAGGGACGCATATATCAAGCAAATGTTACTGAATTTTCCTTTTGCGGATTAAGGCTAATGCAAAATATAACAATTAATCGAGCGCACCCCGTATATCGAACGGTAACATATGAATCTGAATAGTAACTACGTCATACTTAAACGCAAGTGAATGATAAGTAGCAAATTAATGTTAAATAAGAAACAAAGAGTTACTAAGTCATAATTCACTATCAGCGAAAGTATTAAAATAAATTTTTCCTAAAAACAATTTGACTGAAGGTCAATTTGTGACGGTTTTATTCTCGATGATAAACCAAGTATGCATGCATATCCACTCAATAACTGGATTTTAAATAAACAGTAACTTTATAATAGTGGAAGATTGTAAAGTAAATTTTTTAGCGTTTTTAAAACAAGTAGCAAAAGCAAATTAAATCAATATTGAAATAGACGGCGTTACTTTACACTGAGTAGTACAACTTTAATATATTGTAATTTATGTGATTAAATATTACATATGTCCTAAGTTACAAGTTAAAATGCAGAAAACGTAAGTAGGACTTCATATGCAGCAAAGATAATTTTATAAAATTCAACGAAGTTGTTAACCAAAGACATTGTAGCTTATTTATGGAAAGTAATTATTAAATTGAGTAATGGGCGTTCACAATTGCAGATGGAGTGACATAATGCAACGGAATAAAAGCATTAATGCACGACCCTATTTTGAGGCTAGGAGTAATCATCAGTCAATAACCATATGGTAGCAGCATTTTAGTACAATGCCTGGCAGAACGTAATCCCCGGCGGTAAACTAATAAATACAAAACAATTACCAATAATGTAAATTAGAAAATCGGCGAAATATATACCGGTGATTAGATGTTACAGGAGCACAAAGAAAAACCAGCCGTTTATGCACAGAGCGATTAGCAAAAAGAAAGAATCGAATCGTGCTTCGAACATATACGCATGTGAGACTGTAAGCTTATAACATGGAAAAGGTGTCAATGAACTTTGCAGGTACGAAATATTTGGCTAATTTCACCAAGGACTTTTGATTTAATTCGAATGCGTTAAATCGCGGCACTATTCTTTGAATAAGATTTTAAAATATAGAATATTCTATAACATTCTATAACAAATGAAACGAATTTGTAGCAAAGAATTTGCATAGCGACTGTATATACAAGATTAAAAATAAAACATGAATTTCAATTTAGATGCCCAATAATTTAACCAAGTGTGTACGAGGTTCACCGAAATAATAATTAATTTGCATTAGTAAACGAAAAGAGTATAAATCTAATTTTAACCGTGACACAGTTTTTAAAGGAAAATCACTTGCAGACTGTTATTTAGTTATTATTATAGTATTTAGTATTATAGTATTATCTGTCGATCCATTTCTAGGCTATCCATACTCCCATTGTCAAGAAATGAAAAGGAACTTTATCTCTAAGAAATTTTTATTGTTTTTTATATTTTACAAGCATGCCCAATACCCATTCATATTTTTTTAAATGTTGTCTTAATTTTGTATTTGCATTTAACTTGCTTTTATTTTTCTAAAAACGTTTCTATTGTTCAATTTTAATGATCTGGTATGACTTCATATAATATATTTTTTTGATAAAACTAATTTTAATATATTGACAATGAGATTGCAAACAGCCTTAAAGCTAGTCGACAGATAGTATAAATAAAAATCACTTTTAGATGATGGTCAAGGCTTTTCACGGCATTTAATTGTTTGATGTTTTTTCGTCATTTTAAAATTAATTATGGATACTACCTATTATATAAATTCTCCTTAAACAACGATTGACAGATGCAGTGTATCAAATGGAAAAATATTTATCTTTAAATTTATCAAATTTATTTTACTATCGAAAAGCTTTGCATGTCCATAAACAAAAATAAGCACCAACAAGACCAGTAAGAAACATGCATACGGGAGAAGGGTAAAATTTTAAAACGTCATCAAGAGTAAAGTACTCTTATTTATCACTGTAGAAAAAATATTATTAAGAAATGAAAAATAATATCGTTTTATGACAAAAAAAGGTTTTCGCGTTTTTCGGGTTTACCCTTGTACAATCAACCGATAGGAATTAGTTAGTATCTAAATCCTGATTTTTGGCACATTTTAGTCGATAAATTAGTTTTAAATACGATAAAAACGAAGGGTTAAAAAATTCTATTAATGATAACAACCTTATCTTATTAGATATCTAACATTGAATTATAGCAGGCCCCAATTAGTGTAGTGATTAGCATGTTTGGCTCGACATCCAAGGGACACGGGTTCAAACCCGATCGAGATCGGTAAACTTTTCAGCGGAGAAAAATTTAAAAAAACATGCCTTCTTCTCGGATAAGGAAGTAAAATCTTAGGTCCCGTATCAGTGTGATGTCTGGCACGTTAAAAATCCCTACTGGCGATGAAACTCTTCCAGATTCGGCAAAATTCTAGTAGGCATGACGAAATGGATATATGACAATTCTAGTTCAAGAGGGCCAGGGGAATTTCCGCATCCCGAAGTCTCAGCCACAAAACAAACAAACAAACAAACATTGAATTACCGCCGCAGATAAAATAATAAATAAACCGATAGGTGTACAATTTCCTAGAAAAGCCATGAGTGGTAGTACGAATGAATTAAACTTGAATTTGGTTTACATTTAGTTTGTTTATTAGTTTATGTAATAAAATAATGAAATCACTAGGAAAAGGATTTTTTTTTATAGCATACTTTAAACACCTTGTTTTGATCCTATTTAAATCAAACTAAACGTAGTCAAAAAATGGGATTTGGATTCCAAAAAACTTTTATTGATTAGTTAAATGAGGGTAAATCCAAAAAAGGCAAATAACTTTATTGTTATAAGAGGCTCAAACTTTATATTCCGACATGACTTTTATTGCATTTGGTGCACGTTTTCTACCGGTCATTGCTTATTTACAATAGAGAAATTATTTTACATTTATTACGTATAACATAATTATAATGCAATTGACTTATTTTAGCATTAAATATAAATTAGTAAATGATACTTCCCTAACAATTATGGAAAATGTAGTTAGTAGCATTATCAATATAATAAAATTAAATTCACGTATAAATGAAATGACAAGTGTTGAGATGCAACAATTATTTCACATATTTAGCATTATTATAAAGATCGACGCAAAAATCTGTACTCGTTCATTACTGGCTCACTTACGACTCGTTCCTCAACTTGGCTCGTACTCGCAGAGGCTCATATTTTGAACGAGTGATGAAAATATTGGTTATCTGTGATATTCTCATAGCTTACACATTATTATCTTGTTCCCTTGACTTTAAATCTCTTCAAATATATTTTCTAAATAAGCATTAAATATTCGTGGGGATGAAATATGTTTGCTTCAGACTCCGTCAACATCTACTTCTCCGAGTGTTTTCCCTTTTCAAGTAAAAATTATATAATTCGAAGGATAGATAAGTCCCAAGGGCTAATCAGAACCAAATTATATATTTATTTAATTTTTAGAATGTAATTATTTTAAAAGGCCTTAAAAGTTAATAATATTTATCGGGATAGACACTTAAGTTGCGGAAGTATCCAGCAAAATTTTGTTCCAACAAGAAACAAGAATGAATTCTCGTTTTATTCATTCTGCGATGGCGCTTCTCAAAGAGAGCAGAAGCTCTAAAATAAGCATAACGTTGGAGCAAAATAATCAACATTATCTAAAAAAATTTAGTGCATTTTTTGTTAATTGTAAATAACAACAAGAATACCTTAATCCCATGTTAATCTAGATCAGTCGTTAAAACTGTCTTTCACATTAAAAAATTAACAATCATTTCCTGTAAAATTGATCTGTCCATTATTTCCTTTCCATTTTCTTTGTAACTTCAAGGTATTACCGTTCACACTAATTAATAATTCCATGACCACCGGAATTGATAAATAAATAAGAAATGTTTTTCCTTCTAGGATTTGTTTTACATTTTAGAATGCCTTATATTTCTATTCTTAAAATGACGGTAGTTTCTAATACTTTTAAATTGTTTATTTTACAATATGCCTTAATTGTTACAATGGAAAATTGAATTAATTTTCTTCACATTCAATATTTAATATTGTTAGAATTCCATACTAACCAATTCTACTAGTAATATCAATTCATTAGCAATTTTCTTTCTATTCCTTGGTTTCTAAATGAGTGAAAATAGTTATTAAACAAACTTTCTAAAAATTTACATAAACCAAAATAAAAGCCGAATGTTTACAGTTATCTTAATTAAACTAGTAGTAATTGAAGATAGCTTCTTTAGTTTAATTAAATTTCCTCCTTGTTTTAAAAATTATGAATTTTAACTTAGCCATATGAAGTTATCATCCAAAACACACATTTAGCAGTTACCAGATGATTTCTGGTGTTCCTAAAGAGTTTCAACAATTAGTACATTGAAATTGTATCACATCATAGCATGTTTCCTTTAATGAAAAATAAAATTAAGCCTCATTTTAAATTACTTTGAGCTCGTGGTATAACATAACGACAGAATACGTCACGTTTAGAAATAATATGTAAAACGAACCTTTGACGTTTAATCTATATGTTAAAACTGTATTGTTAATTAGAAATTAGAAACGATGACGTGGTAATGCTACCGAAAAGCTATATACCCTGAGTTATCTGAGCTTGTCAAGTTGGCATTCAATACACAGAACAATTCTTTCAAGCTCCAAAAAAAATAATTTTGGACTTCTATTTCTGATAAATATTAGTAAAGAAAACTATCTATGCAGGAGTTACATAAATAACTATTGATTTTAAATAATTTCAAAAATAATTTTTGAAGTTTCCCGATAACAGCAGAATTAAGATTAATTGTTCCTGAAGAAAGTAATATATCTAAGTTTGGCTTGAAAAACCATTATTCAGTCATTATGTAACATTATTTTGATCTCTAACAACTTTTGTTAGTCACTAAAACTCAAAAATGAATTAAAGAATCGATGTATTCATATCACAATTTTCATGAAGTGTATATAAATTCCTAGAAGCTGTTTGAAGATAATGGGTTTCTAAAAGATACAAGAAGCATTGTGAAGTATTCGCATATTATAAAAAAAACATGATATAAAAACCGACATTAGTGCTTCAACGATTGATATATTTTCCCGTCATTCCAAAGAATGCTAGTTCATATTAGCCCGAGGTTACTAGTTTTTAAGAAGAGAAAAAAATTAGAATATGTTTTTTTCTTGGATAAAAAAAATAAAATTGCTGGTTCCGTTTTAATGTAATTTTTGGCGTTATATACTTTACTTTCAGCTAAATTCCAGTAGGGATGGCGGAATGACCATAACAGTTAAAGGTATGAAGGCCAAAGGAACAACCACACTTGGAAGATGCAGTCACAAAAAATAAACAAGGAATGGATATTTTCTTGATAAAATAATGAATTAGTCTTATTAAGTGTATTGTTAAAGTGGAGGACAGGGTATTAAATACAACATATTAAATTAGGAAAATAACAACCAATTAAAAAAATCCTACATAATGTTTTAAACAATTTGTTGTTTATGAGTTCCACTAAATGAGAAATTATAGTTAGAAAATTAAAACGTCCTAATATGCATGGATTTACATACGAATAAATGTAAAGCTAACTCAATTATTTTCATTTTGAATAATTGTAGGTATGTGTACTTAGAAATCAGACATCTTACCTAAAATAAGTATTTAATGAGTTAAAGAACTTCGCGCATGTGTATACAAATTATGTGTGAATGTTCTTGAAATTATGCAAGTGGGACTTTTGATATCTAAACTGATAAGCATGCACCTGCAAAAATGTAAACCGATTATAGAGTATTCCATTGTTTATCAGCTCTTTTGTGTAAGTTACTGCTATAATCTTTTTTCGCATTTACTATATTTTTCATTGTTTTTGCATAATTAATATTTGAAATTTAAACACATTTTACTTTATGCAATTTCAATTTAATGAACTTTCTAGGATATCTGTTAAAGAAAAAAATTAAAATGTACAGTCATAGTTAAAATGCCGTTACTACTGTTGCAGCCACCATTATAATTTAATATTTATAGTTAATTAATAAGTATTTTATACTTCAAATGTTAATTAACAGGAAATTATAATGAAAGTTCATTTATCTTAAAGGTTATGCATTGTTAGACGATTTCCAAGAAATTTGACGTATTTGTAATGCCATTTCATTTCTCATAATTGACGTGATGTTAACGTCTTGCTCTGAATCTTATATTCCCTGACCTGACGTATTGTATAAGCATTACTGTCAATTAACATAGACGGACTTCAAGGAAGCCATACGACACGTGCTAAATAAAGAATTTCGCTATATTGGTTGAGACAAAAGCTTCTACAACCTAAAAATTGGTTAAATACGATATTTCATGTTGTAAACCTATTTAAACGTGTTTTGGAGTTTTTATTTTAAATTAACTGCAACCTACGAATTTTCCTAATTAAATTACAAAATTTTGTTAACGTAATTAAATAGCGAAAATTATAAAAATAAATGCCAATACTTCCCAGGGCACTCTTAACCAAATTTCAATCATCTCTTATACGTAGTAAATTATTAAAGAGCTCCTAAAATTTGTAAACTTGAAATTTTGCTTTATTCTATTTATTTTATATTGTTTCGTTTAATAATTTAATACACTTAATTTCCGAGAAACTTTATTTCTATGAAACCTCGATTGTTAAAGTAGTGGGTACATAAGTGCTAAATGTTCGTAAGTTTTAGTATTTTCCAATGCAGCTATAACAGTTCATTACAATATATTAAAATACATATTTGCAAACAGGGTAAGTACCC
>JAHWXV010807133.1:0-10748 GCA_024586415.1 Phrixothrix hirtus
TAAACTCAATTGGAAATTCCACACAAAAAGGAGAGCCGCAATTACCAGAAACGTGGCTAGAAAAATTTATCCCGTTATAGGCCCTCAAAGCCCACTATCTATTGACCAGAAAAATAAGTTATTAAAAATCATCCTACTGCCTTCTTTAACTTACGGAGAAGAGATTTACATTAAAGGCTCACCTAAAGCGCTAAGCATCATTCAAGTTAACCACAACAAACTTCTCAGATTAATGACAGGAGCTCCATTTCACGTAAGGAATTCAGTTCTACGCAGAGATATGGATGCGACGGATCTTATGGAAAGGGCCACGCGAAGAAGACAAAATATGGTCGACAGATTTCTCCAACATCCCTCTCCTCAGATCAAGAAAATGGCCAGGAACATGTCTTGTTAAAGGCCTAGCCGCACGGCTCATCCGACCTTGTGGAACACTCTAACCCACCAGGGTTGGGAAAGTACATTTATATAGCCATTCCTGGCTAAATACCTGAAAAATAAAGGCAGTAAAAAAAACTCGTTTCCCACTAGTAGAGCAATCTGCACTAGCCTGATTAATATCCGACAAATTTACCATTTCGGGAGTATTAAACCAAGCAGCATTACGCTGAAGAACTTTTGTCTTAATGCAGTGACTTTTTCGCCAAAAATCAGTAATTTTCTTGCAAAGATAGTGTATGCGCTCGATGAAATTTCTGATATTAGTATTTTCTTTGTCTTCTGTAGGAAAACCATCGGTTACATCCTTGTAGACACGCTGGGTCCTTTCTGTGTCTTTCAGACCTTTTTAGCATAGTTATTCCAAATATCAAAGACGTACATGCATTGACGGCTCGAACCTGTAAGACAAATAACAATAATACCTCATTAAGACATAAATTCAAAATACCTAAGGTAGTTTAGAACAATAATACATATAATGTCATGTTCGATATTTGCTATGAAATTAGTCCGTTGATGTAGCACTAAATTACGTAAAAGGTTAGAAAAAGTAGACAATATTGCTTACGTAAATATTGAAAGTAGAATTAAGTCTATTCACCAAACTCTTGCGAGGGGGAAATGTGAGGAAGGTAACTAAATCATTGAAATAAATAAGAAGTACAAGAAAAATTTATAAAAATTCCATATGTTTGTAGCATTTATACAAGAACTGTATTAGTGAATAAATATGAACACCTCTATATTATAAATAATCTGCATACCTTGATCTTAGATTTCTATTCAAATAAACACTTAAAAACAATTAATTTCTGAAAAATAACAAAAAACAAATTCCGCCAATAGCATTAGTCACCGATAAACGTTGCGCCGTCAAATACGTTCACCTTCGATGACGAAACATCTCTGACAGCACATTTGTAATTTCTTATTATTTATAGTTTTGTGAAATTCGGACATAGTTGGTATTAAATCGAAGTCATAATTTGAGTAATAATAATGGTTTCTATTCTTGTCATACGCTGGGAACCACTGCGCATTATTTTGAAAAGAATTGCATTCATCAGTACTTTAGAAAAATAATTAGTCGCGATACAACGATTAAATGTGATTGTAAATCTGTTGAAAATTAATGGCAATAGCCAATGTTTGGGAAACAGATTAACGTCCCTAACTCTTCTATAAGCAATTGCAATTATATTAGTTATGCAATATGGTGATATGGAATTTACAGGAATGGAATTCAATTCCCTGAACGTAAGGAATGTATTCGAATCGAAAGTTGCAATGAGCAAAGGCATCCAGTTCAGTGCAAAAACTGTTTTTATCCATGGAAATTAGACGATAACCTTCTCAGCAATCTATGGAGCCAAAGTATCATTTCCCGAAGTATTTGATGACTGTAATCCGACTTCTGCCTACTCGTATTTTACGTGGAACAAGTACGTGCTCTCATATGTCTAGGTTTTGGAAACTTCCATAAATATTTTCTCTACATATATGCAAGTCCATCCCACCTTATTTTATTAGCATCAAACAGTACCTTACGTATTGAATACCGACATCCACTGTGAGACGTCATAATTTAAATTTACCACCTTGTAACATTTGGTTTTTGTTTTATTATGATTGATGGGTTTAAATTATTAATACATTTAATTTCATTAGTTGGACTACAACTAATTTTCTAAAAGAAAACTCTCATGTTTATTCATTTCTATACATTAAACAAGGAATTCATTTATTTAGAACCACTAGCACAATACCGGTTCGGTTGACGAAGCATGTCTGTGCAAGCATTGGCAATTTCTTGGACTAGAGGAACAGTGAGTGCAGTAAAGAAATTCTTCCGGAAAATTTGCGAAAAATAAATTAAAGGCGTAGTAAAAAGAAATTCATTATTTTTGCAAACAGTTGAAGGCTTTATTTAGCATAGTTAGAATGATCCGATTTGGGCGAAATATGCATCGTTTTGTGCGATAACCTGTTGCCATTTTGACGGCAATTCCATTATCTCTCTCATAGAAACCCTCGTCCCTATTCGTACACAAGCTACTCTTGAGGCGAATTTTCCACCAGCAAAATCATCCGCCATAGATATAAATAGGTGGTAACCACTTGGTGTCAGGTTTGGACTATAAGCTGGATGCATAAAAACCCTCCAACCAAGCTCCGAGAGCTTCTGGCGAATCACTATCGACGTGTGTGGTGTGGCGTTGTCCTGATGGAACACAATTCCTCTCCTATTGACGACATCTGGTTGCTTCTGGGCGATTGCTTCCTTCAAAGGGTCCAATTGTTGACAGGACAGGTCCTAATTAAGAGCTTGGCCGTAGGGAAGCAGCTTATAGTAGATGATTCCCTGCCAATCCCACCAAACATACAGTAAAACCTTCCTGACCGTCACTCCAGGCTTGGCCACTGTTTCTGCTGGCTCACCCCGATCCAGCCACGACAGTTTTCACTTGACGTTGTCGTAAGTAACCCAGATTTCATCACAAGTCACCATACGCTTGAGAAATGAGTCGACTTTGTTAGATTCAGCAGCGATTCGTAGATGGAAATTCGGTCCATGGGGTTTGTTTGCGTTAACTCGTGAGGTGCCCATACATCGAGCTCTTTTTGTATTCAGCCTTATTCACGTGGTTCCAAACGGTTTTTTTGTGGAAGGTTTAGCTCCTAGGCAATCGAAACAGTGCTTTCATGATGGTAGGACTGGATAATTTCCATTATTTTATCGACATTTTCGACAATTGGGCTTTCAAAGCGTGGTGCATCTTTGACATCAAAATTACCGGAACGGAATCGACGAAACCAAAATTACGCGTAATTGGCTCTTAAAGTTTCAGGACCATAAGCACTATTCACATTTTCAGCCGCCTAGCTAACGTTTTCATCTTTATCGAAGAAAAACTTTAAAATATGATGTATTCTCCCTTTGCTGGTGTCCATTTTCGACGCACGCTCCAATAATACTGAGTGAAACAATCACAAAACTGTCTGACAAGTTTTTTTAGCATGAAATCTTATTTTCTTAATGCCATCCAAAACCCGATCGTACTTATAGAGCGCAAGATACAGATTACTAAAGCTATCTATTGGAAAAATGATGCATTTCTTTTTACTACACCTTTAATCATATATAATGTACATAATACATTAACTAACAAGATAATGTGTGTTTATAGTGATTTAAAATATGTTATTTGTTTTTGAATGTAAACGGAAGGAAGTTGTAAGTTAGAATGATATTTGATGCGATTAATTCTACGCATAGTTTTTGGCGAGCATTTAAAATTATATTATTGTTCATAAAAAATGTTTTACTAATTAAAAAGAAGTTTCAAGGTTTTCGATCACGCCAGTAATAAGGTACGTTGTATCTTTATCTTGAATAACCTTATGCCAATTATAGAATAAATGCTTCGATAATTAGTTTCCTGGAAATAAACCTTTTATTATCGCTTAATAATAAATTATACTTAACAATTAATTGAAGGACCGTAACAATGCTGGGTGTCTCAGGACATTCACTAGAGCTAATAATTTTGATTTTTGGAGCTTATGCATTCGTAAGGGAGTTTACATCTGTAAATAAAAGTCTATGTTTCGACGTTTAACTTTGGTGATGTGAATGTCATTAAAAAGCTTGTTTTATTTACAATTCCCTGATGTAAAACCTAAAAATGTCGAATGAAAAAGTTTCATAGAACACACTTTAGAAAAGAAAATCGTTTATCGTACAAAACAATATAGTTGTCTTGGATTGTTTGTTTATTAAATTTGACAGTCAATAGAAATTTTTCGATTGACTTATTTATGTGTCATTATGCCGCAAAATGTCAACGTTATTTACGTGTAACGAATAAGTTGACAAGTTGTTGATTTATGGGGAATACCACAAAAATGGGAGAGAGTCTCAAATTCTGTATAGAGAACCATTCCCGAATTATACTGCTCCATCCCACACAACGTTTGCCAAAGTCGAACAAAAATTGAGAAGCGGTACTTTTCCTAATAGTAGACAGCAAAGAGTTCGTCAAAAAAATGTACGGAGTGAAGACAACTCAAGAGATATTTTGACATACATGGGGATCAATTCTCGTGATTCCGTCCGTCAGGATTCAGCAGCAATGAAGCAGCAAGAGGCATCAGCACAAAGAGTTTTGAAGGAGTATTATTACCAACTATTCGAGATCCACCTTGTACAAGGTCTTACGCCTGAAGATCATCAGATACGGTTACAATTTACAGCAGAAATTCTAGTTAAAATTTATGATAATACTTTTTTTAAATAACATACTGTGGAGTGATGAAAGCCGTTTTCATAGTAATGGAATTGTAAACCGCCACAATGCCCATTATTGGTCGAACCAAAATCCGCATTGGATCAGAGAAACACATTTTTAAAGCATTTGGGGTGCTAATGTTTAGCGCGGTTTACTAAATGGCCGTATCGTTCGTCCGTATTTTTATCAAGGTACCTTGACCCGAGCACAATACTTAAATCTTCTGCTAACTGATTTCTTCGAATTGCTGGAAGACAACCCATCAACAAAAGAAGAGTCATATGGTGGCAACAAGATGGTGCTTTTTCTCACAACAAACAAGAGGTAACGGAATATTAAAGTGGGATCTACCCAGACCGCTGGATCGGAAGATATGGATCTATACATTGGCCTGCACGGTCACTAAATCTTACCCCTATGGACTTCTTTATTTAGGGTTACCTTAAACAACCTATACACACTACTCCGCCTGTTAATTTAGAAGATTTGTAAAACAAAATTATTCGAGCTTGTCAAAGAGTAACATCGGAAATGATAACTGCAGCATGCACAAGAACTTTATTACATAGACTTGAGACATGTGTAAGACAAAATGGACAACAGTTTGAACACGCGCATAGTTACTTTGTTTTTTCGTGTATAAATTATAGATTTTTTGTTATAACTTCTTTCTTTTTATTGGTTATTTGTATTTAAAATATCTTAAGTTTGGTATCGTTGCATTCTAAATAAAGCAGGCTTTTTATTGCCATGACAATATACAGAGTGTTCTATTTGACTTTCCAAATTTGACATTGACAGCACCGAACTTAAACGTCAAAACATAGATTTTTGTTTGCATATGTAAACTCCCTTCACCTCCAAAAATCACTCAATATATTTATAATTGTATTTATCTTATCTCGCAGCATTAAACCTTAGATTAATTAAAATTACAATGCCCTCGTGCGGTAGGATAATGAATTTTACCATTTGTAAGCATTTGAATTGTTATCAAGGAGAAACTGTTTGAAGACCATGTTACTGTAATTGTTATTTGGTAAAGTGCATCATTTTGTTTTGTTACTTTAAACCGGTTAATTCCAGCATGATCTATTACTATTACTATCTTATGTTACAGTAAGACAACGAAGATTGAAAATTCATAAATTTGAAAGAGGGTTATCACATTTCTAGCCCATCCAAGAACAAAATGTGCCTTAGATAATAAGGCACATGATTTATAATAGGAGAAACTGTTCGAGGACCATGTCATTGTAATTTTTATTTGGTAAAGTACATCATTTTGCTTTGTTACTTTAAACCGGTTAATTCCAGCATGATCTATTAGTATTACTACCTTATGTTACAGTAAGACATCGAAGATTGAAAATTCATAAATTTGAAAGAGGGTTATCACATTTCTAGCCCATTCAAGAACAATATGTGCCTTAGATACTGCGGCACATGATTTATAATACGAAGAAATTATTGTTATTTACAATGAAAGAATATAATATAATATCCCTTAATTATCATATTGCAATACTTGTAAAGAAACTACTAAATCTGTGTTATGTTATTATCATTTCTTTCTCACCAATAGGTAACAGATCGAACAAAGCAATGTCAGCATGCAAAAGGTAAATTTGGATGCTTCAGTCCTGCGTACTCAACATATTCAAGATTTTAAATTTGCAATTGATAGAAATTCGAGCGTCCATTATAAACGAGGCTATAGAATTCTCGTGGTGCGTTTATAATTCAAACTGTAGCGAACTCACATTAAACCTTAATAAGGCTCTCGTCGAAAAATAAAAGATCTTATGAGAAAGTTTCCTATTCTATTGTAAGCAAGTCAAGCATATCTTCGTTATAACCTTAAGTCGCTTCAGTTGCCAAGCGATAATCATGTTGTGCAACTAAAAACATAATATCATCTGATTTGGATGGAGTTTTATAAGTATCAGTGGAATACTTAAAAAAGTTTAAATCGCGGATCGGATTTAGTACCGAAATACCATAATTATTAGTAGCTCTAACCTTTATTATTGAATATACTTGGGTCATAATTATAAATCGTGGATCCATAGATTGGAGCATTTTAAAATACAAAGAATTGGTTGTTGAATATTTACTATTTATGTGCTAGCTAATTGCTTTTCTGCCTTCACTATATCGTCTTTGTTTGAATAAGCTATATTTTTTATTGATATACTTTAGATTTGTCTCTAGCCTCCAGTAAGATTCTAGTGTAAACTGGAGAAGAAAGCGATTCCTATATTTCCAGATTAGCCAAGCTGACACGGAATAACAATAAAGCAGGTAGACAAACCCTTTTACTGATTTTGAACGTTGGATTTTATTTTATCGCTATTTAAATTAAATTCCGACATAAGGAAGTGGGTTGGGTGACGATTTCTGACCCAAATTGTCATCGCCACCTATTATAACAGGCAGAATTACTAGAATCAAGACTGCAGCAGTGGAATCTATTAGAAGACGATGTTTCGGTATGTTTTTTTCGCAATCTCCATAAAGCTATAAAACAATTTTTTAACATGGAACATAACCTGGTTGTCTGCAATAGCATTAGGGGTTTATTGGCGACTTTAAATATAAACTACAAGCCAGATGAACGGAGAATGTTTATAGACAGTTCAAAATATAGTTTAAAGGCAGTACCATTGCATATTGGAAATAATCTACTGTCTATTCCTAATGGATATGGCGTTCGCATGAGAAAATCATACGACAGTATGAAGTAGCTATGGACAAGCATAAAATACCACGAGCACCAATGGCAGCTCTGTTGAGACTTAAAGGCTGTTGCACTTTTACTTGGGTTGCAGCTTGACTATACTAAGTTTTGCTGTTTTCTGTGTGAATGGGACAGTCAGGAAAAGGCACTTAATTACAAAAAACAAGACTGGTCTGTTCGAGAATGATTGGAGCCAGGTCAAAAGAATGTCCAACATATGCCATTGGTAGTCTCCAAAACGATTTTGTTGCCACCACTGCAAATTAGGCCTAATGAAAAACTTTGTCAAGGCACTGAATAGAGATGGGCCAGCTTTCAGTACCTGCTTCAGAAATTCCCAAGGCTAAGTGAAGCAAAAATGAAAGAAGGTATTTTTGTTGGGCCACAGATTCGAAAAATTCTGAAACACGAATAATTTGATAGCACTCTAACAGATATTGAAAAAATTCTTGGAATGACTTTCGCCTCGTGGTCACTAATTTCTTGCGAAATAAAAAAGCTGACAATTACGTTACGCTGTCATCGTATCAAAAAATGGGTTACAACGTGTTTATAAAGATCCATTTCTTACACTCACACCTGGACTTTTTCCTGGAAACTGCAGAGCTGTAAGTGATGAACACGGCGAACGCTTTCATCAGGATATATCAACAATGGTGAAAAGGTACCAAGGAAATTGTAACGCTTCCATGTTTGCCGACTACTGTTGGACTCTTGTTAGAGATGCTCTAGAAACAATTCACAAGAGAATAGCAAAAAGACGGCGTATTTAGCAACTCTAAAATTGTAAAGGTATCTACTTTTTATTATTTTGTTAAAACTCAAATGAAAAACTTGTTCTTGAAAACTACGACTAAGTTTTTAGTTTCGTTGTCATTTTTGTATTCAGAGCCCCAAAATTAACAAAAACATGCACTTTTCAAACAATATACAGCAATTAAACAAAAGTTTGTTGTCCAATGTTATCGGCGCCTGGAACTTACTCCGTGATAATAGAGATGATTGAACCACGCCCACTCCCATTGATAGTCGTGCGAAGGAGTGTATGTTCTGAGTACAAATTGATGCAATTCTAAGCAGGTGCTTAGCGCCGTTTCCTACCATGATAAACCGTTTAGAATAATCGTGATATCACAGATTACAAAACATTTTAGTAGATGCAAATAATATGGCTACTAAATATGTTTATCACTTACACGGTTATAACAGATAGATTGATATCCTATTGCCAAAATGTGCAGTCGTCTCCAGAAATGCTTAATCACCTTATGATCCTAAGTAGTTTACACCATATCTTTCCAACACATATTTGTGGGAGAGCCTGCTAAATATACTTTGTATGTGAACGACATATCATCTAACTTCATGGTTCACTCGTGATTATTTAAGACAAAGTTTAAATGATAAAAATGAAAGCTATGTTAGTAATTAAATGCTTATGCATAGGAATAATAAGGATTCCAACCTTAATTTTAATTGAAAATCTCTACAAGAGAAAGCTAAATGAAGTAAAAGTGTCTTCTTTCCTCTATTTTATGAATATTTCTTTTACAATAACTGATTACTAGCTACGGCAGATTTTGTGGATGCAATACAAAGGTCCATGTTAAATTTAATTCAAAATTTTGTAATATTTAACTTACTGTGTGTACTATTGTAACGGTTCAAACCGTAGTCTTTCGGTAACGGGATCAACAAAACTAATTTATATTATTACTTCCGAGATTACTCATCGGAGTCGGTAGGTTCAGTTCGGTCTGGTAGAGTGCACTAAAAGCCTGCTAGAGTCCTCTCTTGGAACGGTTTGTATACGGTTACCTTAAATAGGAGAAAGTTATGTGCTAAAACGGAGCGGCCCTCGAAAGTGGTCGCGACGACTTATGTGAAATGATCCTTGACAATCGTATATTTAATAACTAGGCTAGGCGGAAATAATAAGATGGATAAAACCTTCAAAAGTAATTTTATTCATAATAACGGAAATAATAATTTAAATGAACACTTTCAAATATTTTGTACATATTTACATTGACTGATATTTAACAGATGCAAATTAAATAATTGGATTTTAGAATACTAGAAAGCTTTCAATGCAAAGAGGCGTTCTCAGTACGAATATAATTATGACAGACGCTTAGCGTCGCTTTCATTCTTTGTAACAAAGCGCACGCCATCCGACGTAATACTCTGTACTCTTATTACTTACGAGTTTTGGTCGATTAGTTCGGTATCCTTCGAGGTCTGAAAGGGGTAACGTTGTTTGCGGGCGTGGTCCTTCGTGTAATGTCTCGGACGGTCCAGGCGAAGATCTTGGTCCACTCGTGACCGATACCACACGCTAGACATAGGTATCACGGGTTGCTGTCGTTAAACAGGCTCTCGCTACCTTGTCAACTTAAAGGTGTTTGACGACAGCGTCTTTACGGGGAACTAGCGGCGCTTGGATGTATGCTGCAAATCCAACACAACGCTCGAGCGTTCTAATTATAGCTATTGCCGGGATCGAGCCGTTAGAGAACAATTCATCCGCTTTCAACAATAAGCTAGACCGGTTCGGATAATAAAAGGGGTTTAACCCTTTCGGAACGCTGAACTAATTTAACAGTTTTAATTCTGAGACGACGGTTTTGAAATTATAATATAAGTAATTTGGCGTGGACAGTTTTCGTTCTTTGCAGTTGACAAAGCGCTTTATAATTCAACAAAAATATGTCGACCTTATAGGTAGAGATACACCTATTCTATATACAAAGGAATTGCTAGAACTATCCTTTTAGCCTGAATGCTTCATTCTTTTATACAGAATACACGGTATTTCGTTCTCCGTTCCTCGAACGTTCTTGATAATTGTTATTCGGTCTTATACTTATTGATAAGCGTATCGCTCATATGTTTTGATTAGCAATTTATTTATAACGTAATATTGCGCAATTCTAATTAATATTTTCTTGTTAATTAAATTCGGTTTTGATATTTATTAAAGTTTGTTGTGCATT
The DNA here is from genome assembly GCA_024586415.1 of Phrixothrix hirtus. Lineage (NCBI taxonomy): Eukaryota > Metazoa > Arthropoda > Insecta > Coleoptera > Phengodidae > Phrixothrix > Phrixothrix hirtus. The sequence goes on from JAHWXV010807133.1 coordinate 10,467, forward strand.
TATGTAGCAATCTTTATTCACTTGCAACGTGCTCAGCTGTGTCTGGGATAGTTTTACATATGCCGCGAGTTTATCTTTCCAGTCGGAGTGGGTCCAGGTCACTTTTCTTTGTGGTGATTGTAATTTACTAAAACTTACTAAAATATTTACAATTTAAAATTATTCACAAGGCAGCCTCATGGTGTGCACTGTGGTTTATAAACTGTTTTAATTTAAGAATATTTGCTATTCTTATTTTGTTACACTCTGTACATTTATACCTTCGGTCATAACCAATACTCA
>JAHWXV010807159.1:0-13208 GCA_024586415.1 Phrixothrix hirtus
GTAAGCCTGCCGAGTGTGCTGTTTTTGCACAGAAGCTGCCTTGTACAAGAGCGTCGTCGCGCAAGATATGGGGTGGTAATATTAGGCAAATATTGATAATACCTCTTGATGCTGGCCTATTTTAAATCTTTGCGAGTAATTTTAAGATGGAGTAACTGATTGCAACAGAAGTAGAAGTATTACTATGAAAGAGCTTGTAAGTGTCGCCGATGCCACTGATAGCATTATATGAGGGTGAATGATATATAGTGGCGCACCCCGTGTAAGTATCAGAAGTGCTTGTGCAAATAAAGAATTTTTGGAGTGTTGAATGACTATTGACATTGAATACTTGAAGGTTTATTTTCCCTCTATCCCAGGGTGGTCACCTTGGCGTAGGTTTCCACAGGATATTGTGATTGTTAGTAATGCAATTGTAGTGATAGTCATGTGCTAGTTTAACGACCTGATGGAGACGCATATGTCCTGTTAGCATTTGTAAAGCGTGTGTCGAGGTGGTGCGCTATGCACGGCTTACGGCTAGAAGAAAAGGTCTTTGAGTAGCAGAGAGTATTTAAGAAATCACGGTGCCATTGTCACGCTCATGCCAGACTAAAGTCCTGTAGGTTACAATGGGTACGATCACGGGTGTGTAAATATGCCTAAGCATGGTTTTGGAGAGTCCCCAATTTTGCCCGACTACCCTGATTAAGTTACTCGGGATTTTTTGAACTTTGTCCTTGATGAAGTCCACGTGAGCGACTCAGTTGAAATTTTTGTCAAGGATGACACACAGGTAGTTTATTTTGTCTTGAAATACGACCTTATGAGCCCCAGATGTAATTCTGGGTTCGTGACAATTTTGGGGGCCCTGATCGGCCAGAGCAGAGATAGGATACTAAAAGCAGTCCAATAGCTTTAGCGGCCGTATATTTAATCTTGTTATTCGAAGCCCAAGTTGAACAAAGGACCCAAATGTCACACCAAGCAAATTCAACGCTTCTAACAGGGGCTCCCGGGAAAAGGATCGCTTGATCATCGGCAAAAGCTTGGGCGACCGCGACGTCCCCAGTACGAATTGAAAGGTCATTTACATAATAGTTGAAAGCTACTAGTCAGCTATTAGCCAGTAGCCAAGGGGCGTCTAATCATGAGATCGTGGCCGTCAACGATTTGTACCGCAACGGCCAAACCATCGCTCAGGAAAAATCTCGTTAGGGAATTGCGTAATTACACGAGCTGCATGTTGTGAATCTTCATCACACTCTAGTACACCTTTGTCGGATCTCCAATGGAACGTGATCCAAAAGACCAAGCAATGCAGGTTACAGAAAGTTTCGGTATCGTGCATCTGATACAGAATTATCAACGAAAACAGAATGGATCAAGTTATACCGTCATGGGTAAACGTTGCTCCATCGGTTAATAGAATATTTGGAATTAATCGGCTATACTCATGGATGCATTGATAAAATTCGTGTCGCACTGCAGAACCTCCCGGATTCAAATGTTGAGCATGCCAGGAATGTAAGCCAAAACGATTAAGTGTTAGATGTACTCTCATTGGTGAAATATTAAGGCGCTAGCTAATTCTACGTGTACTTGCCGTAGAACTACATTCATTTTTGGTTTTGGCGATTAACACAATTTAATGAGATCTGAACACTGAGTAAGACAGCATGCTCACGCAAATTGTTGAAAGGGCGAAGAAACACTTCTATAGGAGGAATGCATCGGTTCGAAAATCTGTAGTGACATTCGGCAACGGCAGTATGGGCACACGCATTATATCAGCCCTCATGTCGTTGTTGGTATGACAAGTGAACGTTGTATGTAACCTAAAATCGTAATTATTTTTTTCTATCCTATTTATCTTATTTCTACAAGTAGTATTTAACAAGTGACAAATTCATGAGCGTAATTGAGTAACCATGGAAACAACCTTTAGATATGCCATTGATACGGATACCGTAAAGTAATTCAGGGCCGTATCACTACACCTTAAACCTACTGTATTGTAACCCGTTCGACTAGAGATGTTATTTTAGCCCTTGAAAAGTTGATAACTCCAGTAGCTCAAGAATTAGTTAACTCAAGGGTGACCCAAGATGTAGATTAGTCAACTTCTCAGATATGTGCTGTGGGCGCAAGTATTTAAAAGATGGAAGCTAAATAAAAGTTTAATAAGCTGTACATCTGACAAATTTACTATCTTAACAGTCATTGATTTCTCAATTGTTTTACAATCTTTGTATTAATAGATAAATAAAAGGACTGAATCAGATAAATCATTTAATCAAACTTAATAAATATCACAGATTTTGAATAAGTTAGTTAGTTATTCTAAATATTTCAATTTCTAAAGTACTTGAATTCTTATTATTACCAAATATACAATGGGAAGCTGCGCTCCAGTTGGTATAGTGCAGTCTACGATTAGTTCAGTATCAGGAATTAAGACCTCCTGAGATGGCAGGGGAATCTAGATTGGCGAGCTGGAATATCAAATTAAATTAGAGAAATAATTCACTGGCAAACAGTCCTCTTACAGGAAGTAGATTCCTTGCGGCAAATTATAACAGGAGTGACAGACTTAATAACAAATTAAATTACATAAGATTGTGAAGCGAACTTAGTAAAGTTGATGAATTTAAGATAATTCAAATAAATACGTACAGTAGCAGAGGGTTTGATTAGATAGTGCCTTTCTTCTTTAATATATTGAAGTTAAGCCGAAAGAATTTCTTTAAGAACAGTAAAAACCAATTTAGAAAGTAAACCCAATTTTGACAATAATTTTAAGTAAAGGTCATACATATAAATTGGCAGCGGACACATGGGTTGTTGCTGTGTGATGAAACTTAATTTAACATCAATCAAAAGATTTGTGATTAAATCTTAAGCGAAGAGAATGTATAGAGATCTAGTTGCATAAATTGGACAACGCCAAGAACAGATGTAATTTATAAAACTTGGCGACCTTTAAATAAAGAAGCCACGTACAACATACTACCTCAATATATTTTTGCAGCTTGCTACAGAGTAAATTAAATTAAATTTAACTCACCAATCTATAAGCAAATGATAACACACACAAGCAACCCAATGCGGCCGTTTACACTACCTTTCCCTAAACCCCTTTAGGACCTCTGATTCTTCAGAAAATATTAAAAAAAGTAATTTTGCACATAATTGTCTGAAAGAAATTTTGTTTTTAAGAATCTGCCTGACTCAAAACCCGCCAACATTCGGCATTAAAGATAGAGGAGGTATATAAGATGAGAGAATTTAGAACGCAATGCAAAGTGCTCGCACGTTGAGAGTTCAAGACAGACTACCTCACGTCGCTTACGCTTGGAACCCCTTTACTATCTTTCACACTAGAGGGACGGACGCCAAGTAAATTCCAGCAAATCCATGTTTGTATTCGGCAATTTACAATTCCAATGTTTGAAATTTAAGTACTAAATATTACACTGAAATCAAATAAAGCTATTCATTTTAAATTAGCTTAGAATACAAGACTATAAATCATGTTTAACATGTTTTATTCATTTAAAGTTGCTAGAAATTTTTATAGTATTTTTAAATTAAAAAAAAATATTACAAGGAACGTGTTACAAATGGATGAAAATAAAAATATTATTTATAAGCATTTTTGCCTTCGAATTAACCCTGCTTTGTTTTCCCATGATATTGCAGGTTCCTCTTTGGACTCCCTGTATAATACAGTCCAAACTTGCAAATAGCTAATATATAACTTTTGTATCTTAAAACCATTAACGAACAAATATTGATTGAAAATTAGTGTTTCAACTATTAAGACGCTAACCATCCCATGAGGGAAAGATACGAAACTACAGAAGTGGCGCAATAGCGATAGTGATATGTGAAAATTGTATTAGGTATCTTAAGAGCTTCATCAACGCTTTGTTAACAAATGTCAAGTACTTACAACTATTGGTTAGATTATAGCATGATCTAACCAATTATGTCAGCAGGTAAAGGGTAAAACGAAATTTGGCCTTAATAGTCTTAATTTCAGTACACATTGTACTAAATTTTTTCGAACCAATTTAGTTTAAGCTTATTGAGACAAAGTTCTAAATATAGGTAACAGCATGCAATTTACATTGATTGCGAACGAAAGGAGGGGTTGCCCAATCCTGTTCATAAGATATGAATAGGAACATAATGATGGATACAGCACTGTAAAAAATAAACATAATGAGTCTTTATATTTAAAGAACTTTTCTTATTAGCTTCAACAGCAGCACCTAAATAATCTTTTTTATATTCATAACATTCATCAACTTTAACCAAAATGGCAATCATTTACGATAAAACATTTAAGTATTTTGGAGGTGGTTTTTGCAATACATTGTAACCAACATTTGTTTCTACCTACTTTAGTTTTATTGTAGAAGGGATTTTGCTCTTTCAATTATTAAAAAGTTGCAATACTGATATTGGAATGTTAAAGAAAAGTCGGTGTTTAAATTTGGTAAATTTTTCCATTTGCATGCAAATTAAAATGTCGAAGAAAGGAAAAACCGCATTATTTAATTAACGGTTCTAACTTTTTCAATACTAAAGTTTTAATTGCTGAAAATATTAAACGATTCGGATATTTCTGATTGTCTTCATTATTACTGTCGGCTTATATAAAGCTTTCACTGCAAATTGAGGAATGCATGTTATAAACCTGCATAAAATAAAATAATCTAGTCATTGTTACTTATTTTATTACAAATACACAGGTTTATTACAACAAATGTACAATCTTGTCATATATCTAATATCGACAATATTTCCATTTTGTCCTTAAAATTGCATTTAATGGATAATAAAAGACGCATTCTGTTTCTATCTCATAGATTGTCGAATTAACGTTAAATATATTCTATTTTATATTAAACAAAATAGATCAAAGAACTGCATTTTCCTGTAAATTAGAAACCTTTTAATACGGGATTTAACGATGGACATTTTATTTCTAAAATACAAAAAAACAACAATAAATACCCTTTGTTGGTACAACTTAATATGTAAAATTTAAAAATTTATAAAAATAGATTAAAAGGTAAACTAGAGGGAAAATATTTTCGAAACCGTAAATTTGATTTTCTTTGTATATTTCTATTAATTTTCATAATTTGTCGACATTTTTACAATGATTTCGTAACACACTTAATAAATTTATGAAACATAGTATAGTAATAGCATGTAAATAATGGAAATACAATGAAATAAAATAATAGGTAACAAACAGTGTCTCTATACTTATAAGGCATAGTCGTTCGTATATATGAAAATATTTTAACCTTGAAACTGCAAGCACATTTATTTTCTACGAAAGATTGGCGTGCGGCTCCCTTTATAGTTAAAAACTTAAAGAAAGGATATTTCAAAAGAGTGGCAGATATGGGTAGCGTAAAATAATTCTACAGGGTCAGTTGTCTCATTTATCAATTTTATTGACATAAATTTCGTTTGAAAAGCCGAATAGGGTGGCTACCCTCGTAAATTAATAAATATATTACAGTTGTTTATAAATATCTTATTTAAGGTATCAAATGTTTTGACGGCAGCGCCCTACTTTTTTAACTTTTAGTCTCATAAAACATAAATTTTATAGTCTTAAAGCGGTTCCTTTCGTAAAATGGAAAAATTAATGAGACATGTGCGTTCGTCAGGTAAGAGACGCATTAAATTATCTAAATTTATGGGTAACTAGTTTGTTTGAAATGTAAACAATTCATTTATGGAATTATGAGAATCTATTTTATACTAAATAAATATATCTGTATTTTATTCAAGGTGGAACAAACGAGCACCAAATTAATTGTAATAACAATTATTTTACCCACAATTCTAATAACAATATCAACATCAACAACACAGAATAATGTACCTTAAAACGTGAATATTAGCGTTAAATCATATATTGGTGACTTGGGTAAAAACGCCAATGCGGACACGTTTCTTTGGCCTAGAAATATATTAAAATGAATTTAAATAAAATACTTTATCAATATATTTTTAATTTATTTTGAAGTGCCTTTAATTTCGATTTGCGCTTCCAAGATCGCCAGAATGTCAAATTTTCAATTTATAACCACCGATTATCACTCGTTAGGCAATTGTGGGTGTACAAAGTGTATTTCGCAAACACATGCTCAAATTCAGGCACAACATTGCATATGGCAAAACCACAAAAGAACCTTAATAAAATGTTATGATCAGACTAAAATTTAAATTTTAGAAAGTTTTAACCAATGTTGTTCAGAAAACATGTAGGAATGCATTATAATAAGAGTTGAAAGATCCCAAAGAAAAAATAACGTTTCGTGACATTTATGCACACGAGATGAAGTCCAGCTAAAAACCAGCTTATGACTATCAACTTGAAACCACTGAGTATAGATTCCGCGTTTACATGTACCCGTGATTCTGTTAACAGGGACCAAACCCTTGCTAAAAGCATATTTTCAAATGTGTGTTAATTTTTATTAGTTTATCGTATGTTTCAAATGTGTTCATTGTTTAACTCAAGAATCCGGAATTACTTAGAATTTATTAACCCAAATACAGCAGAAAATTTATTTTTTTAAGACTGTTGCCGTGCATTGCTTCCAGCTTGTCCGCAAAGCACATTCTCACAGCATATTTTTGAATTATAAAATACACTTTCTCACCCTATAAAAAGATTGCAAAGTACATCTAGTTAAAATAGTTAAATAATACAACAGATACTACAAATCCAATAAATACGTCCTCGTGTAAGATTCACAAGATTTCTGAGTTAACGCTCAAATATCTCCAATAATATTTACAACGAAATATAAAGGTATCAAAAATAATGCTACAAACGCGATAAACCGGTACAATTAATAAATAATAACTAAAAATTTTACATGATCTACGACAACTTTACCGCATGGCAGTAGATCTTTACCTGACAATAATTGAAACATTAAGTTGCATAATTTGTTTTACAACCTCAATTTAACCATTTTTGCTGCTTTAACGGTGGTTGCCGTTATTGTGCCTTAAAAACACAGCTGTTTCCTTAAAAATCTCCAAATGTACTAAATACTAATGTCTGTGAACATGGTGAAATCACTTTCGAATTTTGCAAAACTTGTAATTATTCTGTCTATAAAACCGTTTGTTTTGGTTTGGTCTTTCATTATTTTGAGTTGTTCCCCAAGACGAACCCAAAAAAACTGACAAAGAAATAGGTTTCGCTAACTTCACGCTAGCGAAAGTACTTCATTTTTAAAGTTGTTTTAGATTGTTCTAGACGTAAATCTGTTTGTTTTGATTTGTCCCAACGTTATTTCCGTTTGTTCCGTGAGAAAAGTCCAAAAGGAATTAACACGAAAGTTGACTTCGCTAACTACACACTCTGGAAAATTTGAATTTTTCATAGCTTTTTAAACTGCTCGAAAAGCCAACCTATTTGTTTTGATTTATACAGTCGTTATTTTCGTTTGTTCCCCGAGGAAAGCAAAAGACGAACATGAAAGTTGAGTACGCTAATTGCACATTTTGGAAAATTTGAATTATTCATTATTTTTTAAACTTTTCTAAAAGTGCATCTGTTTGTTTTGATGCAAACGAAAGTTGTTTTCGCTAATTTCACATTTTCGCTGCATTGCACTTCTTCATTATCTTTTAAACTGTTCTAAAAGTAAACCTGTCTGTTGAAGAGGTTTCGCTAACGTGAAGTTGGCGAAACCAACTTTCGTGTCAATTTTTTCGAGTTTCTCTTGCGGAACAGATGAATATAATGACGGAACAAATTAAAACCAATGATTTTATGGATAGAAAAGTTAGAGGTTTTGCAAAATTCAAAAGTGGTTTTAGCAACTTCACAGACAGATGCTATATGGAGAAAATGAAACCTATTAAATAATGTTTGTTTTTTATGTCATCTGTATTATGGTATAATTTTGACAATTTGTAAATTTTGTAGGTGACGACATTACCACTCCAGATACGTTGTTGTAATTGCTATTTATGAATAAGCGTAATTGTGGCTTGTTTGATTTATATCATAGAATAGTTTATTTATCTATAATATATTAAATTATTGTGTACCATGGAATTCTATAAGGAGCGCTAGATACCCAAAAGGGTATTGAAGCATTTCTATGTTCGAAAGAGGAATCACCGATAGCAACATCCTTCTATAGCACTTTCCATGTTAATGTTTAAAATTGTAGCCTAAGAGCAATTACCTTTTAAAATCTGAAATATAATTTATAGGTAACAGAGTAGTATGACATAAATTTTGTAAAATGTATTTAGTTACAGTTTGAAACGTTTTCCACCAAAATATTATTTTTAAATTTTTACAAAATATTCTTAGGCAAAATCAGTCAGTCGCTTTGAATGCTAGATAAATGTAACATAGTCTCTTTTGGGGATAATTTTAAAGATGCGGCTATATTGCTGTACATGGAACTCGTCAGTGCTATTATTGTATTTACTTCCCCTGAGAACCAAATTATTGGATGTTAAATGATATGATTATCAGCTTATAGTACTCCTTTCTTGGAACAAATGCCACAAAATGGTGTATTAAGTTTTTAATGTTTTTGTGTTGAATACCTATAACAAATTCCATACATGCAGCGTGATTTAGATACCTGTTATAAACTCGGGCAACATATGGTAAAGCAAACGAATGTTCATATTATTCTAAGTTAGACTAAATTAAAATTTCCAATAATTTAACACAGTTTCTAGCCGAAGACTAGCATATGAATATTGTATACTTGGAAAAGGACCTTGGAAACCAATCCACGGTTGGTAACATTATTACTATAGTTTACGAATACAGTTAGATCTGTTTAGTTTTAAACAACATTTATTTGTTTGTATAGTATTCAAAATTTGTATGTTTAAATAATATTAAAAGGTCCAACATTGAATTTTTAACAGAAATTCACACATAAATTCAATAGTCGCGTCGCTAAAATTCACACCATCTATAACTTACTAGTAAAATAAACAAACAAATGATGTCATAAATGCAATCAAATAGTAGATGGTTTAATGATTTAATTCATAAATAAGAATCTGTTGAACTTTACAAGACATATACAATGTAACAGAGATGTAGATATGTTTTCAGTAACATTACCGGCCTATAGTTATTCTTTAATTATGAAAAAATATTCTGTCTTAAAAACATATAGTTTTATCTTCGACTTTGTCATAAAATATAAATTACGTTTACTCGTTGTTTTTCTATCTACCCGCACAATTTAATCACGTGAGGGACACCGTATAAGGTCCTACTATATTTTGTCAACCAACACGGCACTGCAATTTTACTGAAAATTTAATTAAAAATGAATATTTAACATCAGCACCTTATGGATCTCGATTACCTTTAAGGCTTTTGTTACTAACATTTTTTGCTATTTCAAATATCTTAGTTATTAAAGGTGGCGACCGTGATATTTAACGCACCCGGTATGCAAGGCTAGTTTACTAAAAAATACCCGAACCATTTAATCCATGTACAATTCAAAACAGCTGGACAAGTTATAATAGATCACAAATAGGCTTTAAGAAAATAATTTATAGAAAACTATTATCGGTCGATAAAGATTAATCAACGTATTCAATAATAAGCGTCGTCATTTTTACGCACAGCGGATATTTTACGGAAATTAGAGATGGTATTTGAAATCTGTTCAAGCAACACCAAGATGCTGTTCTACTGTTTTGTTCGTGGAACGACTAAACATTGTAAACTCTCAGACGCGAATACAAGCTGTGTATGGAAATAACTGGGTAGGGTACAGCACTATAAAACATTGGTGTTAGAGCATTCGGGCTGAAGAGAAAACACTAATGATATACCACGATCAAGCCCTACAAGCACATCTCGATGGTCTGGTGAGAGAAAAATGTCGGATATCGTAAATGTAAGTATTTGTTTTTCTTATTTCGTTATTCGTGAACTGCAGTAAACTACGCGCTGTCCTTACAACATGTGACACGGTATACAAAGAGTGGCGATTACTTTGTGAAATTTTTAGTGACGAAACCTGGTGCTGCTATTGCGAATCGGAGAACAAAATACCAACAATACGGTGGAAATATTCGGACTTACCTTCGCCCAAGAAGTTAAAGACGCAAGCGTTAACGTTCTTCTACGATTATAAAGGAACGCAATTGGTAGATTTCATGGAATACAACAGTATACACGAAGTCTACAAAATGCGCGCATCTATCAAAATGATCTACGACAATGTTTTATCACTGTGGCGCAAATATTATCAAAGGTATGTTACAGTGGAAAATGCTAGAGCGTTTGTCATACAGCGACGACTTGCAACCATACGACTTCAACATCTCACCAGTTGAATAGGAATTGAAAGATTGGCACTGCAGCTCGTACACTGGGATACTTGATTTTGTTCAGTAACAACACTATAATTGTATGCACTAGGCACATGTTCTTCAATCACACGGTGTGATACATGACTAAAGTGCAAGACGATCTCTTATGATTTCGCTGTGCAACACGTTACAAATGAAATGCGAGCAGATTTATAGATAAACTTAGGAATGATAAACAAATGTAAAATGCACTCAGTCATAATTATTAAATCATAAATTAACGTAATTTATTTATAAGTTTGTACTCAATGTCTGACTACAAAGTATCTATCAACAAAGAATAGAAATAACAAGATATTAAGGGAAAATAAAAAGACTAAAGGTTCTATAACTAGTTAAAGCGTATGTAAAATATCGACCAACGGTCTAATAACTACTTAAATATTAAGTCATAAAAGCGACCAAATACAATATGACAGAAGCTTTGTCTTTTACCTTTCTCCCTAGAGTAGGAATGCAAATTAGATTGGCGAGGACGGTACGTACCCTAATGTTAACATATCACGTTTGTCTCTGTACCTATGGTTGTTATAAATTTCTAACGAAATAATCATTGAAATAAACTAAATGACAAAAAAACGAAACACCCAGAACGAAATATCTCACAAATTTGAAGTTTTCGCAAAATCTTGTTGATGTAGCAAATAAATAATTATAATTTCGTTAAATAACGTTTAATGGCTTGTAGAAATTCCTATATGGTTTTTTTTCACGAATTTATATGTTTGTGGATTTCTTTAACAGTTCAGTGGCAAATTCTAGGTTATCTGATTGATATTAATTAGTTGAATGCACAATTTACCCCATTTGAATGAGGGCGCATTGTTGGGAAATCCTGAGAGGATTGGGGCGGAGTACTCTTACAGTAGCGTGGAAGGTTAGGTAGAATTAAGCTTCATAGACCCGTAAATGGGGAGTTGGTCGACTTCGAAGCACTCATGGTCGTAAAAACCTAAGATTGTGAACGTTAGCGGTAGAGAATCTTTTGAAGCTGGTGTCTGTTTCTGTAGTATGGATGGTCATTATGAACCCAACAGTAGCTTTCCGTACTAGTTATGGCAGAATTAGTTCCTTTGGATTAACCTCATACCGTCCGTTACGACGTATTTCCTTTATATCTGAAAATCCGACCAACAAGTTACAAGTAATGTGTACTAAGAGAGTAATGAAAGGATTAACGAAGTCACATTGTTCTTTCTGATGAATCCCACTTTTGTTAGTGGGAACAAATGATTTGCACACTGTCAAAAGGCGTCATCCTAGCTTAACTCGAGGAATTATGACTTAGTGTGTATTATTCCATAGAAATCGTGCCTTTTCAGGCCACTCTGAATTTCCGAAGATACGTGACTGAAATTTTGCAACCTGTACTTCTTTCATACCTTCAGCAACACCCTGGTGGAGTTTTCCAGTAGTTAGCCAAATATTCGTAGAGGGGGAGCATCTGAATGTTATACCTTGGCCCACAAGGTCTCCTCACCTATCCTCCCATTGAGTATATCTAGGAAATGATAGAAGAGTGCAAAATTTTGCTAAACCTCTTACATCGGTAGCTGAACTCAGGGAGTAAGTTGAGGGAGCATGGAATAAGCTTCCCGAAGAGATATAGACCGCTTAATTACGAACATTCCACGTCGAGTCTATAAATGTATTAAGGTCCAAGGAGAACTGCCTAATATTAATTTTTTTATTGCTACAAGGGGTGCTGCATATATTTCGGTAATCGAGTACTTTCGACGCTGTTAGAGAATTATAGATGGCACTATCGTAAAATTTGACATTTTTTAGGTTATATACCATTGACAGTTGAATAAAGCATCGTTTGTTAACGTTTGTATTTAAGAGTAAAATAAATAACTATCGACAAAAATGGAATTAAATCGCGAACATTTTCGTGCAATGATTTTTTATAATTTTAAAAATAATTTAACTCAAAAACAGTGTATGGATCGTCTTGTTTCGACTTTTGGTAACGATGTACCATCAAAAACAATTTATCGCTCGTTTTCAGAATTCAGGTTTGGTCGGAGTTGTCTCATTGACAAATCTCGCGAAGGTCGTACGAGAACTAGTAATGTTTCAAAAAGTATTGATGCTATTCATGAGAGGATTCAGATGGATCGGCATGTGACTTACCGTGAAATAGAATCGACCCTTGGCAGGGACATGAAACAAATATCAACAAGTGCTTCAATAACTGGTTCGAACGCATGCAAAAGGGTATTGATTTTAAGAGAGAATATTTTGAAAAACAATAGAAGCATTATTACTGTATTTTCGTTGTGTTTTCATACCTATTCCCGAAACAATTGCAGCACCCCTCGTATTAAATAGACAAATTTCAATTCCAAATAGTAATCGTTTGTTTGCTTGAGCCCCCTTAATATTTTCCGAAAGATTCAACTTTAATAGACTATACTGTCCTGTTTTGCTTTTTTTATCATTTAGTGTTATTACTGAGAGCATATGGCCGTATATTTTCTTATTAAGTTTTACATAATATGACTTCGCAACTAACTATTTCTATGATGGCCTAACTAAACATAACTTAAGTTATTCCTTAGATAAATGATTTCCCTATTTTTGACACAAAGACACGTTACATCGCATAGTTGTTTTTTTTTGGTAAAACGTTTAACCAGCACATTTTTAAATGACCGATTTTGGGAAAATTGGATTTTTATTAACCGACGTTGGAGTTAATAAAAGCAAAATAGGTCATCTTTTATATATTATATTTTAATACAGTTTACAGATATATATATATATATATATATATATATATATATATATATATATATATA
>JAHWXV010807318.1:0-24881 GCA_024586415.1 Phrixothrix hirtus
ACATTCATTAACATAACAGTACTAAAAAGTATGACTAATTTTTTGCTTATAATTTATTGCCAATTCCAATGTATTACTATATTGTTTGTTACATATTTACCTAAGCCTTGTTTAACTTCCCAATTTATCTAGACGTTTCGTCCAGAGTATATGATTATTGATAATGGACGGACCATAATTTTTCGTTAATATATTCTAGATAAGGAGAATGGCATGCCGAAATAGTCCGAAAATGGGTTGAGTCTAGCGCCGTGATTTTTTATACGTAGTTCTAAGTTATATTGCTTAGTAACCTATATTTGATTAATTCTAAAATGTGATAATTGTATGTAGAACGTTAAACGCATACGGGGTGTTTAAAACAAATGTTTACACATTTAAGGGATATATAGAGAGATCGAAAACAAGTCCGCAAATCAACTGTTTTCGAGATAAGAGCGATTTTTGCTTTTGAAAACCAAATTAGTTTAGTACTTTGCAATTTCAGCCAAATATTTCATAGACGATGAATCCACGTAGGAGTCCCCTTTCATGGTCTTCTGGTCTTCCAACATAACTCGCTTAGACTTTTGTATTTGGGATTAATTGAAAGCTTCAGTGTATATTACACTTGTAGATAGCGAACTGAACGACTTTGTTAAACAATTCAAGCACAATCTGTCTTTTTAGAAAGGGTACGGAGTTCCTCCTTGAGAGGGTGTAGGTCCTGAATCGAAATGAATGGAGGATATGTTGAACTTCTTCTGTGTTAATCCCGTGTTGTAGCGCTAAACGTTATAAACTACAAAAAATTTACCCAAACGAAAATCTCTCTATTCTCGAAAACGGTTGATTTGCGGAACCATGTTCATTAAGACTTTTGTACTTGCTTTCGGTCGTGCTATATGCTCTTTAAGTATGTAAAAGTTTTGTTTAACACCCTGTATAGTAAATATTTATTCCCAGAATTTACAACTGTCATAGAGTATGTTAAAGTTGTGAACAAATTCGAAGAATAACAAAGTATCAATTACAATCGCCATTTTTGTAATAGTAAATATAATACAATTTGGGGTCCATTAACCTAGCGGTACCACAACTGAATTTCCTATTCAAACTCTAGCACCAAACTTACTACGGCTAGCGCCAGCTAGCGGCAAAATATTTGCAAAGTTATAAACAATTAAAGTTTGGTGCCGCTAGGTTAATGCTTTTTGCCATAGTAACTAATATTATTGAAAGTCTAGCGTCAAGTTATATTGACCTAGCGCCACAAATTTAAGAGCTAGCGCCACAACGGTTTCCGAGATATAGTCAATTGAAGAAAAAGAGAAAACTTACACCATGGTTGAATTTTACCAAAATATTATGCACACATATTCGCTTGAGCTAGCGCCAACTAGCGCCGTCAAAATAAAAGCTAGCGCCACATTGATTTCCGAGATAAACCCAATTGAAGAAAAAGGAAAATGTTCGCCATGACTGAATTTTGCCTAAATATTTTACATACATGTTTTTTTGAGCTCGCGCCAGCTAACGCAGTTAAAATAACAGGTAGCGCCAGAACGGTTTCCGAGATAAAGCCAATTGAAGAAAAAGGAAAAAGTTCGCCATGGCTGAATTTTGTCGAACTATTTTGCATATATATTCTTCTGAGCTAACGCCAGCTAGTGCCGTTAAAATAAGATCTAGCGCCACTTCCGTTTTCGAGATAAAGTCAATTGAAGGGAAATGAAAAAGTTCGCCATGGTTGAATTTGCCTAAATATTTTACATACATGTTTCTTTGAGCTAGTTCCAGCTAATGCCGTTAAAATAAGAGTTATCGCGATACCGTTTCCGAGATAAGGTCAATTAAAGAAAAAGGAAAGAGTTTGCCATGGTTGAATTTTGCCGAAATATTTTACAGACATGTTCTTTTCAGCTAGTGCCGGTAAAATAAGAGCTAAAAAATGAGAAACTTCAATATAAATTATTTATATTGAAAAGGAGTTGCTAAATTAAATTATACGGCTCAAACTCCCTTAGTTAAATGCGAAGAAGTATGAGATAATTATATTTAGAGTAGTTGCATTTTTAGAAAAATTTCCCACGGGCGGTGATCGAACCCGCGACTTCTGGACAGATGCCAGCCACTTTATGGTACTCGATCGAACAGAAATTGTCTCAAAATGCAACGCTTTATATATTAAATCATATTTTTGTAATTTATTAAGATGTAAGGGAGTCTGCTAAATACTGCAGGAAGTTAGAAGTGGCACACAGTCAAGCAGATTCATAACTAAATTCGCAACAACAAGTGAACTTGGAGTTATCTCAGAAACGGTAGTGGTGCTAAATCTTATTTTAACGGCACTAGCTGGCACTAGCGCAGAAGAATATGTATGCAAAATATTTCGGCAAAATTCAATCATGGCGAACTTTTTCCTTTTTCTTCAATTGGCTTTATCTCGGAAATCATTGTGGCACTAGCTCTTATTTTTATGGCACTAGCTGGCGTAGCTCAAACGAATATGTATGCAAAATATTTTGGCAAAATTCAACCATGGCGTAAGTTTTCTCTAGCACCACAAAACAAATTGCAACTAAAACTTTGTAACACCTATTTGGATTTTTAATATCTATAAAACCTTACAATCTCGATGGATTTGTTCCTCAGATAGTCAAATTTGCTTATCATAATTAATTGTAAAAGAAGTATTTATAGTGTTATGGTGTAATATTCGTATGAGGGAATCTTCAACATTCATTGTCATCTGAGGTTTTCGCTTTTACGTCAACAATTACCTCATTTCCTCATTCAACACAGTAGACCAAGTTAAAAGCCAAGAGTAGGTTGAAAACTTTAATTGAAAATGTTTTGAAAATTATTGAATTTGCACCTTTAGTTTATAAGCGTTTTTTATTGTACATACCAAGGTGTACCTGCTATTCAAGTAATGTACCTTATATCGTAGACACTCTGTTTACATTATGATTTATGATAATTTAGTTTGATTACAGATTAATTCGCGTATAGTACACAAATTTCAGACATAATTGACCATTTAATAACAACAAGATGGAACTGTGAAGAACTGAAAGCGAATTTCTTTACACTTTATTATTCATGATATCTGGCGTACGTTTACTACTTTTCTTTTAGAATGCGCAGTGGGTTTATGTCAAGCCTTAAATATTTTATTTTAATTTTATCCTCTGTAATATTAAATGAGTATTGAGTATTTCATTGCACTATCATTACATGTTTCGCCTGTTGGTAAACGAATTTTATTCTATTTGCATCATCAAACCAATGTTATTGTACCAATTCTTATAAAACACATATTTTTAATACAAATTTAAGATGAACGTATATTAGTTAACAGCTGTTAATTCAAAATATGGATTAGTTAATATTTCTGCAATAAAACATACAATTAGAGTTATGTACCTTATTATTATTGTAATTCCTTACTTTGCAAACTAAATTATACAGCTAGTGTAAATAAAATTCACCCCTTTACAAACAATACCTGTTCCATGAAATATTTCTGTTAAAAATAATTTCTGTTATTCGCCTGTACAAAGGTTGATCTGAAACCTTTGAGAACCAGTGATGCAATATTCATTAAAGCACACTATTTTAGGAGTCTTCAAAGTAGTCCCCTTCCGGTATCAATACGTTTTTGAAATGAAATTTTGCATAGTAAGAAAGCATTGCGCTACACGTTTTCTGGAATAGATTTAAAATGCACTGTAATGACAACATTAATTCCTTCTTCTGAACTAAATCGTCTACCATGTACATTTTTAAGAATAAAAAGGTAATCAAATATCGCACATTACAATTACTTTAAAATTATTATTCCTCAAATATTTTAACCAACGCCATCTAAGTAGTATAAGAAAAAGTTCAGCATGGTAAAACACTAAGGCCGTAATATTCTGACTCTGGAAAGCTGGTGGCAGGTAATCTTGACGCCATGATATTGTTACAGTCTTCCATCCTTCTAATTTGATTATTTTCGGAAGTAATGTACTTCTAAAGCTTGTTTTATCGGTGCTGGGTCATCCTCAAATACCTACACTCTACTTTCTAATGTGTGGGTATACCTAAAAAAGAATATAGTTATTTTACAAACTATGTAATGACTCCAGCATTAAATAATCGCAGAGGCTGGCGCCTAATTCTTGCACGTTTAGTGTTTTGTCCTTGAGTTATACTCTATGGCATCAAAGGTAAAACGATATTTAGAAGGTGCAACTTTTCAAGTAAAATTTTATTAATTGCTGTAGAATCAATACTATGTACTTCCTCCTTCATTTTGTAAGGATATCGATTACATGTTTCTAGTGTTGCTTCTGAAGCAAGTTTTCTCTTACGTACCTTACGGAATTCTGTAAATTACCTGAAAACGGTAGTTCGTGAAGGTACTTCATTAGGAGATTGTAATCACTACTAACATTTTGCCCTTAATAAACCGATTTTAATATTGTCGAAAATCGTAGCGGAACAGTGTTCCAACTTCAATCCCAAGACATTGCAGACAACTTTCAAAAATAACTGTGCGGGGTTTTACTCGCACAAATATTGATGAGCGATCGAAATTGAAAGAAAGCCTACTTCTCATTTTGTAAGTAGTATTATTGAGATATGGTTTATAAACAATTTTTAACTTGTAATTTAAAAACAATGTAATACAAGTTTAATAGCTTTTTATGAAGAAACATTCTCAAACAGTATGCTATTAACAGGAGTCGCTTTGAATAAGCATAGTGTTAAAAAGCAAATAAAAACACAAAATGCAAACTCACTTACATCAACTGTCAAACTATAAACCTACATTGTAAGAAATTTCGCAAGAAAAGTAGTGAGAAGTTGGAGTAAACCTGTTTTTTTAAATAACCTCTAAAAACCGCACTGTATATTTTGCTCAAAGAAATTCTATATACAAGATGTTCGATTTATCTTATACTAACATTGATACCTTGAAATACATACCATGTAGGGTAGAAACTAGTTAAAATGGCAAAAAATCTGTGCATTTTTGAAGTATACACAATACTTTAAAGTAACTCAAAGTATTTTGTATACTCCTAGAACTACAGTTCCCTTTAATAGTTATTGATCTAGTCTTAGAATTTGAAGAATTTTTGTTAAACTCCGAATGAGTTATAAAATTTTAAAAGATACAGGTTTCTCTTATATAGTGCGCATAATTTGAATTTTGAATAAAAAAAAATTACATAACGGGTGAATTGTTACAAAAATGAACATTTATACGGGCTAGTTGCCACCAAAATTGCATACCCTACCAAACTAGTAGGTAAGCGAATAAGACAAAGACTTGCATTTCCAAACTGTGCGCCCAGGTCAGACGTGTATTACGATCTCACTTTTCTTGGGAATCATCAACACAAGATAGAACGGGTAAGTTATTCGAAAATGCATTTTCGGATCTTATTAGATTTAAAATTTAGTGCTTCGTTTTACTAAAACCATCGTCAACTTGTACTTTTCAATCACGGACTAGTATCTTAAAAATACTTTTTAAGAAGGTTTTGTCTTCGAAATGTTGTTATATTTTGTTATGTAACTCCTCAAAAGCCTAAACTTGGTTCTTCAGGATGTCCATTAGGTGAATTTTATTGAATATATACTTGCATTCTCAATTTCAAAATTTGGCAAATATAGATTTCATCCTAATTTACTGCAAATGCGTATTTAAATACGCATCGATTTCTTCGTCACTATCGTTATTCATATTTAGGTGAAATAATATTCCTTCAATGTTGTAACATGTTGATAAATTTGAAGACACTATTTTTCATTCGTTGTAACTATTTCTCCAGAAATAGTTTGCATCCATATTTGAAAAATTCAATAATACTCGGTAAAAGATAGACAAAAAGATTAATAGCTAATAATAACTTTTCAGGGTCCAAAAAATAATTTAGATCTCTATTAGCAGGTTAGAACGTTTACCTAACAAGTTAATAATAAAAAAGTAACGAGGACATATGCTAACACAATTTATATAAAAGCTAAAAGGTGCATCTTTTGGGAACTTACTTGTTGAATTTTGAAAAAAATTGTACTTATCAAAATTTCAAAGCAAAAATTCATTTCCACATTAACAAATCTCACCAGAACGTTCCCCGAAAGAAAGGAAAAGATCACAAGGTGATCTGATGGTTGTTCTAAATAATAAAATAACATTCTTACATATTTGAAATTCAGTATTGTATTTAGAAGACAACATTTCTTAATAAAATATTTTTAAAATTGTTGTCGGTATTGGAAAAAGATACGTTGAAGGTAGATCTTTAATAACATCGACTCCTTTGCTCATTTGATCTTTATTATTCGTTGTGTTTCTATGATGAGATCTAGATATCAATTTAGGATCGTAATGATGATACTGCGGTTTCTTACACGTTAAAATCTTGTCTAAAGAGTTTGATCCTCTTCGTAAACGATTTACCCATTGCTTAAAAGTCTAAATCCTTTATCATCTTTATTCATCTAGGACTAAACCACTATTCTATATCCCAAAACATTATGGATTGTACTTATAACTAATATCCAAAATCAATGCAATTTTTCTAATCATTTGAGTAATGCTGTCTTTATAAATCTTGGTGCCGAACGACGAAAGTATCTAAAACCGAAGCATATTTCCTGTGATTTTTATACTAGTCAAACATTTGTACATGAAATACAGTGGCTTCATGCATGTATGTAGCTATTCCCGTATCACAGCTTTCTACCGCTGATTTGTGGGTCATATTAGGTACCTTTTATAACCGGATCCTAAATATTCAATTAATCAAAACTCATATAGGCTCAAGTGACCGAACCTGTTGAAAAAGTTAAACAATCTATAACGAATTGTCATTGATAACAATTGCAGAGCCTTGGGTCATTTATACTTTAATAAGTTGTAGAGGTCTTGATAATTTCAGCAAAATTGTCGTAAAATGTTTGACAGACTATCAAGCTAGAGCAACTGTTTACGAATTCAGCAGAATTACTCCACACTAAGACGCTATTCTGAAAATTAAATGAATATTCGCTACAACTTCTTCGAGATCCTCGATGGAGCTTTCGACATTTCTCCGCGATTCGTGTGAGTGTTGCTGAAAAACATTTTCGGGAGTCGAAATGTGCTGTTTTAGAGAAACGTTGCTTAATCTTATTAATAGGTAGAACCCTTTTTTAATGGTCACTTTTATCACGAAACCTCTGGTTTGTTCCGATAGCATGTTTTTAAAGTAACATGAAAAAGATGTAAGCTTCGCGGAACTACTGAATGATCTTCACGGAACCCTAGGGTTTCGCGGAGCTCAGTTTTAGAAACACTGTTCTAGAGAATAAGAATAAAAACGTTAATTCAGATATTATTGTACTTAAATAGTGTCCCTACTTCTTAAAATAATATATTTTCGGAACTCCTCTTCAGTACTTATTCTGTATACAAGTGGAAAGAAGCACACATTTATGACAGACGAGAATTGTACCTATGAGTATGAGTATTATTTTGCTTAATCACCCAAATGCAGCTGAACCAAAGCAGTGTATTTTCTTGTATAAAAAGCGATACTAGAAAATAAATAACGCTGTTTACTTAACCGGAAACTGATTTTATCATTTTTCCCCAAATTGTCGTTTATGAGATTAATAAATTGGCGTCTTTCTTTTCATATTAGGTTTTATTTGAAACAAACGTGTTTCTTGGTTTTATAATCACTCTTAAGTAAGAACACATGAAATTACGGTGACCTTATAAAAGTTGAAACATAACACGAGGCTTTCTAAAGGGCAATTAATAGAATTAATAGTTGTTGAATCTATTTGATTGCCAAGGCCTTGACCACTGTAATCCGTAACCTACTTTTAACTAGTAAACTATTAATGAATGAAAAGTTTTATTAAGATTAGGCGATACAATTGATCAACTCGTGGAATGGAATCGTTATGAAGCGAATTTTTGCTAACATTGTCACCCTAACAAGAAGCTGTCCATTTCCAGTGGAACACTCTAAGGCATAGTTAATTCTATAGTTGAAGCTCCTGCGCTTCACTGATACGCGTTAAGGAAAATATGAGAACTACATAAGCAATCTTTTATCGTTCAGTTGATACAAAATGTTTGTGTTTAACAGGTTACTTCAATTATCTCTTTAGCTCTAATCGTGACTTTAACACAAAGAATTGCAAGTGCTCAATCGCAACTGTACTTTGAGCACCAAATGAATTAAGTTATCAAACAAACTAAAAGTCTTAATCATGGCTAAATGAAATTGTTTCTAGATTATGCAAACATTAAAAGAACTTAATTAATGAAAAATCGTTTATTTTAGAAAATAAAAAGAATAGCTTTGTGGTAAATTTTTCAAATTAGAGAAGTACATTAGCGCATCTTGGGAATAAGGTAAGAAACAGAAAAAAAGGATTAATAAAAGATTCTCTATTGAAGCGCATATTGCTTTTAAGTGCAAAAACCGTTTACTTATGTTTCACTATCAAAACTTATTGATTACTACAAGTAAAATGCAACAAACTTTTGTAAAAATTACTTTCAAAAGGGTTTATAGGAAAATTGGGCTCTACCTTAAAATATCGATTACTAACATACAAGAAATGTTAATGAATGTTTTAAAATTAATTATTTGAATAATGCAAACTCTTTAAGTGTGTAGTATTAGTATACATTCATCGATACGAATCATTACAACTTAGACGGATTAAATAATTGGTTTAGAAATTTCTGCCAATACAGAACCTTCTTCCTTTCGAGAATTTTACTTCAAAATTATTGGTCACGTCCCAATAAGAATTAACGATAACTCGATACAAAAATATAGATTTAGGTGGAAATCTGCAATAATTTAATATTCTCCGAAGAAAATCTCTCAAATCTGTTGCCCTCAAATGTACAATTAAATTTGATAAAATTCCGTTGATGTCGTCATTTTACCTCTTCTTATTATATACGATTAATGGAGAGAATTATTTTTAGTTTTCTAGAATAAAGTTTATGCGTATCTTTGTCTACATATAACTTTATACTTTGCCTAAGATACACATAGTTATCTCAAAGATTGGCTATTCATTTTAAATTCACTTTATATCGAGATAGGTTAAAAAACCCATATTTTAAGTATGTAGATTCCTAAATCGATCTCTGTTATCCACAAATGTTGTTATTCAAATCTCATGTATTGTATTTTATACACGCGTCTAAAAGCCGCCATTTATATATTTTGTGGACGGTTGACTCCTGCGAAAAGTTGTGCTACGTTTTTTATCAATATCGGCAAAGTGAAACGCCTAGGTTAGCATATCTAATAAATTAGGTAATTAATTATTATATTTAAAATAACAATTTGTGTTTATGTTCTGCTTTTTAATGCATAATTAGTTGCATAACGTAATTTTAACAATCATAATTTTTTAAAATAAGAAATAAATTGAAGTCTCTTTAACAAATCTAATTTATGGCATAGCTAAAATCTGCTAATGTATTATTATAGTTAAACTGATGTTAAGAATAGAAAGGAATCTAATATTTTGGATCTTTAATGTAAGGTAGTTGAATTTTTCACGTGACTCCACTATTAGGTCGTACAGCCTGTACTGCAGAAGCGTTAAAACGATAATGGAAAAGTGATTGATATTGTTTATAATTCAAAAATAGGTTTACAGTGCATATGAAACGCACAATTACCTCATGCAACTTCCTTTATTCTCAGATATAACCTCATAACGTTTAATTCTCTTCTTGGTCAGTTTTTCCGTGTATTTGACAGGTAACGAGAGCCACACCTTTTTAATTTGGATGCGTAGCTGCTTTAAAGCAAATCAAGGTTTTCATAGAAGCTAATCCTGAGAATGTTTCAAAAATTTTCATTGGGTTTAGCGTCTAGTGACGGTGAAGGGCAATCTAACGTTTCAATGTCATGTTTCACTTTCCACAAATGTGCAGAGATGGCTCCGGGGTTTAAGGCTGTTGCTTTCTTGTAGCGTACACTGATACATGTTTATCAAATCAATCTTAATAGGATTTAAATAGAGTTTTGTTATAAATTTGCAACTTTTTTTGAACACTTAAATTGTCCATGAAGAGAACTTTGCATTCAACTGGTATGTAATAATCCGTTCTAGCATTTGATAACTTTAACTGTCTATGTTTTCTTTCTAGGAACTGTTAAGTACACTAAACAATAGTGCACAAAATAGTAAGAAATCACTTGTATTGATACAGAAAAAACTTGCTGAAGAAATGGTGGTCGAAGTAATTTTTTTAATAAACAGGAATAAGTAAAATAGGTAAAGTAAGTTGCAAAACGTTTGGGAGTCATGCGGCTCTTTAGTCAGCTTTTGTAATGCAACTTTCTGTGTGCGACATGTATGTGAATGACCAAAACACAAGAACTGATACAGTGTTAAAGCGTGACGTTACATTTAAATTGATGACATACACAAAACTTTACAATGGCATCCTGTAAACGCAAAATCCTAATATAAAACGTTTAAAAGTTTACAATAAACAAAACTGAATAAGCAGGTAATCAAAAGATAACAGGGAATTTATTTAATAATTCAAAGTTATGTAGCGAACGTCGATAAATAAATTGACTAATTTTAGTTTCACTCCAATTACATAAAATATTTTAAATGATAACGAAATGGAATGTTTAACATTGTAGAGAGAACTTCTAACCATAAAACTGCATGCTATCGAAATTACATATAACAGCTGGTGAAAAATTTAGATATATCAAATTTTTTAAAATCAATGGCCAAATAAATTAAACAGTAAACTGTCAGGTGGTAAAATATTAAATTCAGGGTTCATAATTAAGTAAAATTTATTTTATAAACAATTAGGATTTTAAAACTATTGGTAATGATTTTTAATCTGATTACAGTACTTTTATAAAATCAGCGATGTGTTATGATACGCAAAAAACCAGAGTAGCAATAACACAGCTATCTAATAGTCGATTTCGATGAACCCATATAGTAAAGGCCTCAGTCTGTACAGTAAAACAATTTCTACCTAGTCAATCAGCAAAACCAATGAAAGGATGAGCTTTAATAAGCTGGCCATAACGCTTTCAGTTCATTACATTTTTGAATGAGAGTTCCAATTTATATGCGTATTTGAAAAAACATAATAGGATCTTAAACGATCCTAACGAGCTTAAACGCTCGTTATATAGGCATCAAAAACAGAATTAGAATATTCATATGGTGAACTAGTAGCAGTTACGATTATATACGAGGCTCGTCCAAAAAGTAAAGAACGTTTTGCAATAACTAAGAAAAATCAAAAGATACCTTCACGAAACTTAATTTACAACATCACAGCACCTTAATCTATTTTCGGACGTAATACCGAAGCCCTCAAGGCACCGGTTGTATCGTGTAACCAGTTTTTCGATACCGATGTTGTATTCTGCATTATGTTACTGCTTCTTTAAGGTCTTCGTAGTTGTCAAACTATTTTCCACCTAAAAATTCCTTCAATTTCGGAAACAAATACAAATCACTCGGGGCTAGGTTAGGGTTATAAGGAAGATTCCCGAAGATTTCCCGCCTAAGTCTTTGAAGTTCTTCCTTTGTTCGTGCACTGGTGTGAGGCTTAGCATTATCGTGGATCAAAACCACCTTTGACAACAATATTCTGCGGCTTTGGGTTTGAATGGCGCGCCGAAAGCAATTCAGTTTTTAAATTAAGGTCGCTGAGTTTATTGCTTCACCTCTTGGCATGAGCTTCAAGTGGATTAAACCCTTTCGATCCCAAAAAACCGTCGCCATCAAATTTCTGGTTATAAAATTTGGTTTTTCTTTTGTATATCTTGAGGGTGAATTCGAGTGATGCCATTCCATAAATTGACGCCTGGTTTCCGGTGTTTTTTAAGAAACCCAAGTTTGGTCTCCCGTTACAATACAGTCGCTAAATTCGTCAGCGTCGTTCTCTTATTGAGCCAAAAATCCAAGGGCTGTTGCCATTCGTTTCGTTTTGTGGATATCCATCAACACCTTAAGAACCCCAGAAACACAATTTTTTTTGTAGCCCAGGTACTCTGTCACTATTTCATGTAGCAGAGATCATGAAATTTGTCAAAAAGTTCATGTAATACGCTCAACGTGAAACGCCTATTTTGCTGAAACATTTCTTCAACTTTCATCTTAAATTCGTCAGTAATGAGTTATGGCCTTCCACTCCGTTCTTCATCGTACCGACCAGTTTTCCCTTGATTAAACATTATGCACCATTTCCTCACTGAAGACTCGTTTATTACATTTACATCATAAACTTGGTCAATATGCCTATACATTTCGATAGGATTTTGTGAATTCAGAGAGCGAATGACACTGCGCACTTCACATCTGGAGGGATTGTCTATTAGAATATCCATTTTGAATGAAAACATAACACACAAGCGTTGCCTCATCGCAACGAAACTCGGCTCACTATGGCGAGGACCCTAGTTGCCTGGCGCACATTCAATCGCGGTGATGGGAATCGCTGTCGCGTGTAATGCGCAAACGTTCTTTACTTTCTGGACGATCCTTGTACTATTTGTCAGTAACACGATCTGTAAAACTTCTCAAAGAAGACTAAGTAAATTGACTTTCAATATATTGTTCTATGCATATAATGCAATAGACAATTAAAATTAATTCAACTGCACCAAGGTTCTTAGTCCATATGACGCCCGCATTCGCGTACGCACACTCGCTCACGCGCACACGCTCACACACACATGCGCGATATCGATATTTTGGACCAAAACAATACTTTCTCTTTTATCTATATTTCATGTAGGATAAGAGAAAGTAAAAATTAAATATGCCAAAATATATACGTATAAATCGCACTTTCTTGAGACCAATATCTTAAAAGATTGCCACTGAGCCCGTGATAGGCGGAATTTATGCAACTCACTGTTAAGTCCCTCTTAATACAAAGTATATATTCTTCTGTACTTGGGAATCTTGATAATATAGCCGCTGTAAATGGGCTCATTTGTGACTGTTTATACATGGTGTTAATTAAACATACGGCACAAATTGAAGGAATTATTTCCAGGACTATTCTAAGAATATTTTGTCCTTTGATGATTTTTGAAAAGCGCCTTTGTTTCGAAGCTACAGGGCGGGAGAGATTTTCGACAATAACAACATTTTATTACCAAAAATTACATGTAAACTTTCTCAATCTACAATAACTGTTGAAAATGACTATCTTCAGCTAGGATACAAGAATACAATCGTCTGCTCATTAACTGCCGAACAGGGGGTTTAAACCCTCTGGATTATTTCCTATGGGACCATCTAAAGTCATTAGTTTATTCTACTGCAGTGGAAAATGTGTAAGATTTAAGAAATCGGATAATTGCTGGGTGTAATTTAATAAGAAACGACCCTGGTGTTTTTGAAAGAGTTCGGCAGTCAATGAGGAGATGATTGAATTCTTGCATATTATCTGGAGGTAGTCATTTACAACAGTTATTGTAGATTAAGAAACTTTACCTGTAATTTTCGGTAATAGAATGTTATTGTCGAAAATCCTTCTCGCCCTGTATTTTTGAAACAAAGGGACTTCTTCAAAAATTATCAAAGGACAAAATATTCTTAGAATAATCCAGGAAATAACCCGTTGAATTTTTGGCGTATGATTAATTTACACACGATACATTATACAAGTGTTATATTTTACTTAATCATGTTTTGAATGATTGAAAATCACAATTGTGTTTTTACTGATTTTAGTACCTTAGAAACAATTAATCAGCATTAAAATAACAAACTATGGTAATGTTTAAAAATCACTGTATTGACGGCTACTTAGGGCCGATTCTATAGTAACTCAGATAGCATTAAGATAACTATCCTTTACTTTAAGTAAGTCTAAAATTTATACTACGTTTTATATACAAAAATGTTCTATAGTTTTATGTGACGGTTGTGTTACATATCCTTAGAAATATCTCATATTTATTTAAGTTGGTATTAAGGTAAATAAATTTGAAGGTTAACATCAATCAGCTGACAGTATTTAATATTCAAATTGGATTATAAACATATAATTTGCCATTATAGTTGAGGTAACTCAATAGGTACCAATATTTGATGATGAATATTCAGCTAATAAATATCTTAAATTAGGATGATGGTGAAGAAATAAGATATCAATTGAATAACTTTCAACAACCAAAATTATTTAAAGATATGCTTGTAAATAAATTAATCGATATTATGTAGGTACTTATAAAATTTTAAAATTATTTATATCAGTTGTCCTTTTAGTTTAAACTACTGTAACACTCTGCCTGAGGAATAATTTATAAAAAGTTAAAAAATTCCAAGCTTTTTCTTTTTCATGTTTGCTATGTACAAAAATGTACAGAAATAAGTTTTCTTTGTGAAATATGATTTTCTAAAAGCACAGCCACCAATTATATTTTTATGTTTTTCCACTAGGCGTATTAAAGAAGAAATATCATCATAAATGAAAATCACTGCTCTTATTTTCTAATTTTTTACTTCATAACCATCCATTATTTTTATATGAATAGCAAAACTTTTGAAATCAGACCAGTTATCGTTTAAGAAACACTGACGTATGTGAGGTTACTTTTCTGTTTTTAAATTTTAGCCAATCAGATATTAGAACTTACTTTAAATATAATTTATCTGTTGCTAACAAAATGTTGTAATTTGCACTAAGATTTAGACAACCACTTAACTTATACTTACTTCAACAATCATACAGAACGGTTACCATCAATTATCCTGCATTTTGTACATGTTGGTATAATTTAAGGTACAAATGATGGATTAAACTAAAATGTAGAATAGGACTTTAGTAAGTTAATAAAATATGCATTAAGATAGCTAGTTAGTATCTAGCCACGTTGACGTAAAATTTTAAAAATCCAAAAACTTCGTAAATTGAAATACTACAATTTTGTTTTCTAAAGCAATTTAAATCAAACTAAACTATCTAATAAGTTTTCAAATTCCAGTTAAACTACTATTATCAGTACTTAGATTTATTTTGTTTGCTGCAGGTTCCAGCCACAATCGAGTTGCAATGTTCCAGATTCCCAAGTTAAAACTTTTACTTTACCATAATACTAGAGATTTTGTATACATATGATTAAATTGGATTTCGAACAATACACGTACCGGATAGGGGGTGTTTATCATATTTGTTACAAGCAATTTTCTGAACAGTGTATAAATAAATTATTAAGTTGTCTTTGAAACTTATTCGCCTAGTTATATGCATATCTTATAAATGTTGGCAATTAACATATGCTTTGTTTATGCAAAAATTAGATTACAATTTTTTCACACGTAAACCCATTTTTTATAATACATATGATTCTTGATTTCCATGATCTTGGCCCAAGTTTAAGTAAAATAGATCACCGAATTATACAAATTATGTGCATGTAAAGCTAAACTAACAAATAAGGCGGTTGTCCAATTTAATAATGTGTATTTAAAACTGTTTGGGTTATACTATGTACATAGTTTTCATTAATTAATCGTGCAAAAATGACCTTTTAATAAACCCTAGCATTTCTAACTGTTATATTTTTGCATATATTATCCTTTTCAGTAGTGTATTATTATTTTTGGTTTTAAAATTATTTTGCCATTTTTAAGATTCCTATTCTAACTGTAATATCAAAATTGCATATTTCGTTTCAGGTTTCGAAAAAAAATTTCACTGTTGCGAACGTTGACTTAAATGTTATAGCTGCATAATTTCGGAAAGAAGTTAAATTATAATCTACTTATAGGAAACAAATATTTCAATGTACTTATTCAGTATCATATTTCAAAAACCAATTCCAGTGTTTACCTAAACATAAATTAACGTTACATTTGATACAAAACAAATGTGTTCGGATTTTGCAGTTGGGATATTTGCATCTAGATGCAAAACCTTTGTCGTCGAAATTAGAAATATATTCTATATTGTCTCACCTTACTTCAACCACTGGTGTAGTCTCTTGTTTCAATTTTTTTATTGTAAGTGGGAATGGAGATGTTAATGAGGAAGGTGATGAACTACTGGACAAAGAAAGTGAAAATTATATTTCTGTTTGATTGACGTTAATCTTTTTAGTTAAAGTTTTATTTGCCATAATTAACGCTTCTGCAATGTACTTCCGGTATTTCAAAATAGTGGCCATCTAGAAAATAATTTCTTTTGAAAGACCCTGTCGCGTTAGGTATGCATGGAGATACGGTTTTCGTACTTTTTTAGTTTCCCATATACTTTTAATCTACTATGACCGTGGGACACCCGCTATAATATACTGGTAAAATAGTCAAACGACGAAGACTAAGGCAAATAAAAACTGGAAATGCTTGCTACTTGTATGAGTTTGGTACTTTTTTGTAATAAATTACCATGCAAAATATTTCCGATTAACGTAGTGTTATAATTTTCTCAGTACTTCATATTTAAAACGTCTTTTATGTATAATATTATTGATAAAAAAGAAATAAATGGTTCCCTTTTATTTCAGATGTCCTACTAATTGAAAAGTAATTCATTAAATATTTAGGGATGAATCGTAGTATATTACATAACTTAAGCAACTCACTAGTTTCTGTACAATCGCAATCAAAATTTAAATATGCAACCGATTTTAAAATCGATGTTTAAAATTCTATTATAATAAATAAAACAAAAATTCAGTAGTACATTATCATACAAGTGCAAAAGTCATAAGTCATCCTTTAAAGCACGTGCAACTGGTTTAAGGGCACTCCGCTACGCGTCGTGCCCTTAACGTTGAGAGCGCTTTAAAGGCACTTATAAACGTATATCATACGCTATTTTTATTATACGCTTTGGTTACCAATTTGGCTGTGTTGAGCACTGTATGAAGTACGGTATTTCACGTAATTTTAAAAGGTTTTAGTAGATGTAAGCAAACTATTTCTAGACTTTATTTTCTAAAAATAACCCTGCGGTAGATAATACCTTATCTGGACAATAAATTTACTGTGCCGCTATGTTTTACTCAGTGATAAATTTTTATACTTCAGTTTCAATATCTGCGTTAAAATTTTGTGGGTCACACCAAAACTTATTTACGACAAATGTTTATATACCATTAAGAAACAAATCGCATAATTTCTCTACATTTATTTAATTTCAAATAAAACTAATAATACAAAAATTGTCCAATAAAATTCTTACAGCTACAATACCATAATATTTATAGAGAAACAGTTATACAGCATAATGCAATGACTCGTTCGGATAGATCCATTAGAGCTTTTCGTCTGCTAAATGTAAAGACCAGTTGAATTACTCTATGCCAAAGGATTTAAACGACAAGTGGAAAGAGGTTTAGTTTATTTTTAAACTAAATTAATTTTACGGTGAATAGTTTTTGCAAAATTAATTTGTGCTTCGCTCTAAAATAAGGTATTAATTTTAAAAGTTTAGAACATTCAGTTATATTATAACTTTGATTTGGATATTATCTTTGTTTTGTTCATTATATACCTCACTTCTGCTTATTTTGCTTTAATACAATAGAATTTAGGATTGTTTCCAAGCCAACTCTTGAACTAGGTAGGAGTATTCAAGTTTTAACCTCCTTAATTGTTGCGCGTTTCACACAAATCTCGTTTAAAAACTTTCCATTTATAAACTTGAATTTTATAATTTTCTTTGACGTTACTCTTCCGTAAACTTTATTTTTACCGCAAGTTACTGATTAGAGGTGATTTAATTCACTTACTTGAGTAATAACTTTAGCGAGCAAAGTTTTGTACGAATTCGCATATTTATATCAAAGGACCTTTCTCGCGAAGCCGTCACGATTGATGAATGTACCAACGTGTTCGATGAAATAAGAAGATTTTCTTGTGTTGCACTCGTTTTTACGACTTTTTCTTATTTCTTTTCCTCTATTGGGTTAACTAATTAAAGGTCTCAAGTTTCAAACTGTCTGTTACGTGTTTGTAATGGAAAACCGTTAGGGAACCGTTATATATCGGCATTTTATTTCGTATCCATTCCTGGATTTTACTGCTTGAATAACTTAGGTAATGATGCCATAATTACCCACGCGTTTTTGAGATTTTTATATTTTACTACGACCATAGACCATTTCTTGTAGAAGTTCTTATTTCGTATAATTAGTTTTGTGTAGATTTTACTTTATTTTTACACTATGGATTTTATATCCAAACCAGTGGTTTTATAACTGTGAACAACTTAAACTTATTATTGTTACTGTTATTTTTTGTTATTTTTGAACTGCTACTAAACGAAGTTTAATGAAGAAGTATATTAAGGAAATAGATATAGGTCCGTTATGGATCTTAAAGTTGTTTCAACTAATCGGGCTAAATAATGGTTGCTGATGTTGTGGGTGAATATTGATGCTAAAGGCAACCTCCGCAATTGGTTGGGATACATTATTCTGTATATACAGAAGGTATTATGGGTAACTCATTGAACCAGCTTGAAAATTTGTATCTGTACTAAAGGGCCTACAAAGTACATACCATGATATGTACGTCGATATTTCTCGGGCTTAATAAGGTTTTTTCAGGCTTTGTTCAGTTGTGACGATGTATATGTATATGTACCCAAAGATTGTACGTAGCCTCGATAAGAATCGGAGAGAAAAAGGTAAAGAAGAAAGTAAAATGGAAAAAAGGTAATAAACATATCAGAATAATAGTTGTTAAATAACAGACATTACATATCATACCTACACCGCATATATAAGATTATTGGTCCAGAAACACTACATTTCAAGACATTTAACACTACGATGTTACTATCAATAGGACAGGGAAAAGGAAATATGTCAGCTGATGTTGGCTAGCGAGGCCATTGAGCAAGTGGATAAGCTTGCTTACCTTAGTAGAATGTTTGCGAATGATGGGCGAGTAGATACTGAAATTGAAAACAGAGTGAAAGCAGACAGGAGAATAATTGGCAGCATGTGGTCAGTAACCAAGAGTGAACAGTTGAGTATGGAAGCAAAGAAGCCTGTGTACAATAGTGTACTTATTCCAACTGTTTTATTAGCAGTGAGACTTGGGTATGTCAAAAGAAGCATATGAGTAAAATAAACGCCGTAAGCATGAGGTGCCTCAGAGATGCATGTGGCAAAACTAGACGGGACAGGGTAAGGAATGAATTGGTGATGGATACGTACCAGGTGAAGGACACAGTGCCTGAACTGTACAAAAGAAGTGCGTTAAGATGGTTTGGACATGTTGAACGAATGAGTAATGAACGCTTAACAAAGACAATATATGAGGCAGGTGTGAATGGAAAACTAGGTAGAGGTAGGCCGAGAAAGAGGTGGTGGAATAAGATTGGAGAAATTATGAAAGGAAAGGGAATAAAGAGCAAAAAGAATATAAGAGCTTGTCAAAAACGCTGGACGAATTTAGTGGAAGTAAAAGAAGTGTGTAAGAACAGAAATGAATAGATAAAAGTAGTGAATGGGTGATAGTAGAGATAGTAGAATTGGTGGGTAATAGTAGGATGGTGTGGATACTGTATAGTGCTGGGAGCTGTGGTGAAAGGTGGTAGCAGTGAGATTTGGAGTTGGTGCATGGGTGCATGCAGTGGTGGAGAAGGTGGATGTTTGATACTGGGTTTTGCTTACCCCCCTAAGGGAATGACATGATTGGTAGTAGTAGTAGTAATGTTACTATCAACCACAGCAAGAACCACATGGTAAACGCAAGACACTGTTCCTCGTTGAGGTTAAATGCTTTCGTTGACCCACACGGGGGAACTTTATAAGAAAGGCACGATGTTACATCAACAATAAGTTTTTAAATATTATTTTACATATCCGTTCAGAATAATTTTTTTTAAAAATAACGAACACTAGGAACAAATTCAATTAGAAATGGTACAAGATAGTCGGTTCATTCTAAGTGCATAATTGAAATTCATTGATTTCCTTTAGTATTATCTAAATCGCTAAATTTGATTTTCAAATACTAAAATTAATATACACCGTCGGTTCCGGCTACATCTACACTTTATTTATACAGACGGTATTAATAGTGCCACACATTTGAGTAAAATACTATTATTTTATAGAAATAATGCTGACAATAATATTGCTAGAAGCTAAAATAAGCTTTCGTTAATGGTAGATTTGTTATAAAGACAAATGTATTGATATATCCCCGTGACCCTTGTCGACATAAAGTAGAGAACTAATATTAAATGTTATGTAGAATCAGGAAAAACATATAAGGAAACGCTTTAATTGCTACGAAAGATTTATGAGGGTCAAAAGCATGATCTGCGGAGTTTAGAGACGGCGGTAAATCCTTATAATACGATGCTCGCAGCGAGTAATCAGAAATTCGTGAATATCACAAAAGACCGTTGCATGTCCGTATTATCAAGGACATCACGGGAATTATTATATCACAGGTTTATCGCGTTCTGACTGAAAATTTAAAGTTGCGAAACGTCTGTGTGGGCTTAATTACTTCAATATTCACCTGACGTGGTACGATGTAACCATTTTCTGTCCATAGTGCTTCTACCGCTGCCTTTGCGACCACTTCCAAAAGAAGATTATCAGCGTTGTTTCAAAACTTTTATAGCCGTTGTAGGGACAGCATTCCTTCAATTGAAGGTATATTGAATAACAATAATTAAAAGTGAATGTTTATTATTCAATAAAACAAGTTTAAATAATAGGCCGTATGATTTTGGGACAGACTGTATATATTTTCACTTAAAGAGTTAAGAAATATTCTGAAATGGCTAGTTGTTAATTTGTTGATTGCTGCTAATAGCCGCAAACCACAAATGGCAGTTGTCGTTACAACGGCATATCATGCCAAGTAATTACTTGTAATCCATACGCTAGGTTCGCGTTCGAGGTTAATTAATTCATTCCTGTATGCTTTTGGTTAAGATAGTATATGTTAAGTATCTTTCGTAAGTTTACAATACAGTACCATTGACGTAAAAACCCAACGCGTATGTATTAAATGTTAGAGACACTTATGAAATACTTTAATTACTGTTTTACATCATTTGAAAACAATAAGCATTGCGAACTTCTTTGGCGTTAAAGAATATTTCAATATTTTCGTAGGCAATTGCACAAGTACTCACAATGGCTATGAAATTGGCGTATAAATGTATCAGTGAAATTTATGAGATGATACATGGGTGTATATGTTTTATAGGAACAAAAATTGCCATTATACAAATTTTTTACGTTGTCGTTGTCAAAGAAAGCTTATTAAGTATTTACCGTTGAAAAGATTTTTTCCCTGTTAATTTCAAGTTGTAATGTAATCTCATAGCGGGTAAAAGAAGATATACGAGGTGTGTCTAATAAATTTTGTTAATGGTCTAGTAAATCGGTATTCAACAACGTCACACGCATGTTTAGGCACACTGGGGACCTATCCTTTCTTCAGGATTGCACGAGGGACTTTGTATCGCAGTGCTGCAGTCATTTAAATAGAGGTGTTCCGAGCAGTGTGCGTTAAAAATCCACGCTTCAAATTGGGTAAAACGGAGATAGAAACAAACACATGAAATGTTGGTGCAGGTTTATGGGCAGAATGCTGCTAGAAGAAAATATGTGTACAATTGGTTTACACTTTCTCGCGCTGGCAAGGAATCGCTGGAGGACGAACTGCGTTCGAGCCAGTCATCCACATGCAGGATAACTGAAAACATTGAACTTGTGCGAGTGTTACTAGCAAAACATCGGCGATTAACTTTGAGAATAATAGCAGAAGAATTGGGCATTAGCAAAGATACAGTGGGAACCATTATCTATGAAGATTTGGGTAACTGCAAGATTTTTTTACGATTTGTGCCCGTAATCATAACCGACAAGCAAAAAGCAAGTCGATTTGAAACCAGTGGTGATTTCATCACCATGTGTGTCCGGGATCCGTCCTTTCTCGTTACAATTATCACAGGAACGAGTCTTGGTGTTACCCTACAATGACAATAAAATCAATCTAATGGAGGTAACCTTCATCCCCACGATAAACAAAGAGTCACATGCAAAAATCCAAGGTGAAGACCATGTTGATCGCATTTTTAGACAAAGCGAGAATTATCCATAAGGAATTTGTTTCTGCTGATCAAACTGTGAATGCCGTATTCTACTTGGAAGTTGTCAAACGTTTGTTGCAGCGCATCCGGCGCGTTATGCCACAAATGATTCAAACCGAAAAGTGAATATTATTGCACGACAATGCACCATCGTATATGAGCATCATTGTACGCAAATTTTTGACTCAGAGTAGCATGATAGTTTTGTAACACCCACTCTACTATCCAGATCCTGCTCCTACTGACTCTTTTTTGTTCCCTCGTCTTAAAGGGACCTTGAGGGGATCACGGTTTGCAGACGCCAAGGAAGTTCAAGAACGTGTGACAGTACTTCTGAAAGCAATTCCGAAACAAGAGCTTTCCGACAGTTTTCAGCAGTTATACTAACGTTGTCAAAAGTGCGTTGTGTGTGGTGGTGACTACTTCGAAAATCAATAAACCTACTTGCAACGTGCATTCGGGTTTTGTGTTTTATTATACCATTCGCCGAAATGATTGAACACATCTCATATGGTGGAAACGTTCCACAAAATAACTCATCAAAGGTTAAGTTCTAAAACACAACATCGTGTTGATTACGTTATTTTGTTTTGCTTTCAATAATACGCCTAGTGTTTACCGTTTATGTGTAATAAGTATGATAGCTGTTCCAAATTCGCCAATAACCATTTATCTATCAAGACCCAAGCATTTGAGTAACAGCGGCAATTCGTAATTTGGTTATTTAGAAATATTTTGAGCAGTTTCTAATGTTGTTTAAGTAATCAATCCATTAGCTCTGAAGGCTGCGCTTTGTTGATTCCATATTGTCGTAAAGAGGAAAAACTGCAAAAAAGTAGTATAACTTTATGTACTCAAAAAATTCATTAACACTGTTTGCTATTTCTTTTTATCAATTTCCATTTCATAAAAGAATGTAAGCTAAAATCGAAAGAGTTACGTAAAACAAGATATTAAAAACTTTTTGGCGTTGATCGTAGAACTTGCAAAGTGGAGATATACCATTGTGAATGACCATCTTTAACCAATTTAGAATAATCTTAAAATATGTTCCCATTTACTCAATTTAATTTAGAAAATTTAGATCTTCCACGTGAATTTTGTAATAAAACTAAAAAGTGATTAATTTTTCATTTAAAAGCTATGGTACTAAGACCAATATCGGTAAATTTCTTTAAAGCCTAACACACTTAAGTAATTCATTTTGTTAGCACCTAAACTCTATTAACATACTTGAATTACAAGTAAAACATTTAATGATGTAGTTAACCTTTGAATAATAATAAGCAGTTATATTTACTAGAATAATCATGGCTTTGGTATATTTTTAATAACACCTCATTTTAACGAAATTAATTTTAACACTGTTGTGTACTCAATAATTAAGTATAATACATTTTTTCGATAACGACTACTGAATTTGTTCTTATTGGCGGCACTAACATTTTGTAAAAATCTCCAAATATGACCTTTCTGTCACTGCTGATAAATATTACCAAGTAAAGGACGCTTTTTGGATAAGATTTTTAAATTTTTTGAACATTTTTGGTCTTCGGTCGTTTAAAAAGCCTATCAATAACAGATTTAAATTTTAAGAATATGCTTACCGAGATATTTACTTGGATACATTTGACCTCGTGAATCCTGCTTTTAATATACTTGAAAGTTATGTCTAGTAAAATAAATAAATTTAAGATTCGTCTTCCTTTTGTCATGCTAATTATATAATCAGTCATTAACAAAAAAACTACAATTCTAATTTTACTATTAAATATGTAAATATTTTTAACATACTTGAATGACCAGTTCCGCATTTAGAAATTAAAAACCTCAATATAGATTAGAAGACTCTTTATAAGTATAAGTAATCTAACAAACACTTTTTTAATTTAATTATAAATGATATCCGATATTCGAGACCACATTTCGTTTCCGAATGTCCTACAGGTGATTACTCGACATCTTGACGTGAAAAACTAGTTATAACGCAGGCCTGCTATTCAGTAGCATGAGAAAATGGGGGCAGGGTATAATTTAAATATATTCTAAGTTAAAGTGCGTTGGGTTATTAGATTTTTGCAAGCCGAACTGAGAAACATCGAATATTATTGATCACTCG
Source organism: Phrixothrix hirtus (assembly GCA_024586415.1). Taxonomy (NCBI): domain Eukaryota; kingdom Metazoa; phylum Arthropoda; class Insecta; order Coleoptera; family Phengodidae; genus Phrixothrix; species Phrixothrix hirtus. The sequence continues at coordinate 24,216 of JAHWXV010807318.1, forward strand.
CCGTTTTTAGCTAAAACAAGTTATTCGAATCTTGCAGTAAAGCTAATGACTATAAATTTCTTACACCACGCACGTTTCTTTTTTGTCTCGTTTTGGACATAAATATTCATCAACTTGCAAAGCATTTTATTCTCGAGTTATTTCTTCTTCATCCAAAAATCTGGAAACACTGAGTATTTATAGCTTGCAAAAGGCCAGCTTACCAATTACAGCCTACTGACTGACAGACCTCGCTTATTTGACTGCCGGTACTTCTCATCGCATAAACAGAAATATACCTAACATAGAACTTTTGTTTGAATTCTAAATTAATGGCCTGATGGTACTCAAATTTTTGTATCAAAATTAATCGATACAGGTAATAGATCTTGTATTTGGAACTCAAGAAATGTTGTGACGAATATAATTCAATAGTGATAATAAAGGGAATACAATTAGCGTTTTACATTACAAATATAAAATGTTAATTTAATTAAGCGTGTAATTAAAATAATAATCAATTGTCAAATGATCAATTAACAATGTACTATAAATAAATTCACTCTATGAAAGGAGCTGTAAATATATCTAAAAAGATTCAAACTCAGTATAAAGAACTTACAAAAAGTACAATATATGTATATATATATATATATATATATATATATATATATATATATATATATA